>BLQM01000259.1:6270-37743 GCA_012489335.1 Triparma laevis f. inornata
AGTAGTTAGAGTGGAGTGGGGGGGGGAGTCAATTAAATGGAGATGCGCTTTACCTTGTAGTAGAGCAACGCTGTCAGGAAACCCACGTTGATGATGAGCACAGCTAGGGCCTCGACCCTCGCCAAAGAGAAAAAGTCGAATCCCAAGTTCGGCAGATGCGGGTTCGGCAAATACTGCACCGTCGCCCCGATTAAGAGGGCCTTGCGAACGAACTGCGCAGCCTCAAACGCCGCCGATTCGTCTTTGTAAAAGTGAAACACCGACACGAACGTTGAGTTAACGCGAAGCCTCCCTCGGGAGCGCAGCTTGTTGAGCTTCCATCTCACGAGATAAGGGAAGCCGATACCGACGGCGAGTAGTATCATGCAGGCGTGACCTCGAGCAATGTCCAGCTCTTTGTTACCTTCACAGTCAACGTTTGGGTCTGCGACGAGGACCCAAATCGTATCGCCGCGAGTCGTATTGGTGTTGCCTACGCCGTCGGTGTTTGTAACGTCCATACACGGAAACATTTGCGCCGCAAGCCTCACAACAGGCGCGTACCAGAGAACCATCCAGAAGAATAGCGTGTTTGATAATTTCTGCAACATCAAAAAACCGTTAGACAAATAAAGAAAACGAGTGCGCATAACACCCTCTCCAAAAAACGCACCTTCCTCCTACTCCCCCTCGGCGCGTAATAAATCCTATAAATAATAAACCCAAACAACCCCAGCGGTATATAAATATGCATATAAAATAAATCCTTAACATCCCAACCGTCAAACCAAACGGTAGCTACTCTCACGCATTCTGAGTCTGCTATTGTTATTGAGAAGGGCATCCATTTCGTCCAAAACGGCCACGATACTTTCAAAGCAGCTATGAGTTCCGCAGTTTGGAAGAATGTAGATATAACCTTTAATCTCAGGACTCGTTGACGGCTAGCGAATATTCGATCGATGTAAACTCCGCAGGCAAAAGTTAATATTAGAGTCGCGAGGATTGCGGAAGAGGATGCGAGCCACTCACATTTGGAGCAAGCTATACCGTCGAAGAATTCATGCGTAGAGGAGGAAGTGGAGGAGCAGCGGGATGGGAGGGACATTATTGGGGAGGACTAGGGGAGGAAGACCCGAGGGTATGATACACGTTATTGAATAATTGAGTGTGTGGAAAGTGTTAGTATGCGTATATATAATAATTAAACCTTCAAAATGTATCGTTGTGTTAACACGTTACTTTAATAGTGATTAATTGACGAATAATGATCAGGCAGATGAGCCGAACAACTGTTCCTAAAACAACCTCACCTATAACAACTTACACGTCCTCTCCAGATCTAGAAAAGAGGACAAAGCGTTACCAGTGAATCGATGAGTGTGTGTGGGCTCGATATTTTTAAGATTGAAGGCGGTATGAAGTAACAGAGGGATTGGGAAATAGAGGAGAAAAAATCAAGAGAAAAGTCACTAGGTTATCACTGCTCTTCTTATACGATCTGGGTAGTTACGTAGTAGATTTCACTGCTAATTGAGATATCCACTGAACGTTTTCGACTAATATTTCGTTTGCTCCGGTTAATTTTAAACGATTTCATCACAATACTAGCAATTACCTTTCTCTAACAGGCGAGTGCACTCAGACTCTGTCAATTCGAGACGCTGTAGAGTCAGGCGCTGTCAACGCATATCAGTTTGAGAGGGTGATTTCACCTCCTCTCCCCTTCCACAATAAGTGTCGAGGTTACCACCTCATAAAATGGGTGCAAGTGGTAGCATACCAAGTAGTATCGACGAAGCCTACTCCGCTGGCTACACTCAATCCCAAATCGACACCTACCTCTCAAAGCACAACAAACGTCGTACCTCCTCCTTCGACATGAGCGGCGCTTACCTCGCTAAATTAACGCCTCCCGCGAGTCCGAAGGTTGGACCGATTGATGCTGGATGCGCAAAGTTCGAGGAACTTAAGATTGATGACGATGAGAAGATGGAGATGAAGGTTGATGATGAAGCTAAGGAAGGTAGATACCGGCGGGGGCTTACAAAATAATTAGAAATTAAATAAAATGAACCAATCCACGTGTAATAATTTTACGTCATACTAAGTACAATTCCTTAATTCATTCAGCTCTGTTTACACTGTCCTGTCCCAACGACACCTCTCGTAACTCCCCATTTCGACTCTCCCGCCCCCTTCTCAAACTCATCCTCTCTGACCAACTCCTCCAGCCTCGTCCCAAGTTTAAAATGCTTCCTAGCTGAATCAACTCTCTCTCCTCCTTCCTCAATCTCCCTGCAAACATCCTCTAACTCTTCTTCCCCTAATCCATACTTCAGAAGTATCTTCGTAACTAACCTCTTCTTCAATAACCCATCATTGCCTCCATACTGTCGTAAGGTTTTATCAATACTCTTCAACTTCCTTGGATCATGACGTTTATAGAATACGTAGAGTAGAACTGAGAGGTTCTGTTCTCGCCAGTTATCGATTTTCGTGATTGTGTTCCTCCTCCCTCTCTGTTTCTTCATACCTTCGGCGCTTAAAACTTGACTCGCATGTAATGGATTATTCTCGAAATCTTCTGTATCTTGAACCTTAAACTCTTCCTTAGCACCCAAAATCTTCTCTTCTTCAACGTACATTAATTCCACACTCGCCATAGCCGCTTTAATTTTCGACTTAATAAAATCTAAACCAATCAAAGTCTGATCTAACCTCTTCAACCTCTCAGGTCCATACACGTCACCGTACTCAGATAAATTCCTTTTAACTAACGCCATTTCATAATCAACCTTTTGAACGTCAGGTTTCGCACCGTCTAAATCTATTTGAAGTAAACTAAAAGGATCTGCGTGCGTGTCTGTGAACTTCACGTTGAAGTCTTTATCAACAATTAATGAACCTCGACGCGTTTTAGCAACTAACGGATTCTTGAACATCTTCGCTGTGTTTGTTAACATTTTCTTCTGGCCGACCCAGAGCTCCTCTACTTTATCTTCTGGGAGGTCGAAGAAACCTAAGCAGAGATCGAGGCCTTCGTCCATTGCGATTTCTAGAGCTGGATCGACGTTTTTATCCTTCTTCTCTTCGTCTGTTAGTTTTAACAAACCGAGTTTTGCGTAGTCGAAGTAATCGTCGTTGACTCTTTTTAAAAGATGACGATAGTGGAGGAGTTTTCGAGGTTGCTTCTCCTGGAGCCTTTCGTTTATGGATAGGATTTTATCGGCTAGATCGATGCCATAACTTTCGGAGACATCGATCTTTTGGAGTACTTGGTCGATCTCCTTCATCTCGACGCGGATGGAAGCCTTGAGCTGGGAGCGCACGAGCGGGAGGCCTGCGGCGACCCGCTTTTTGTCGTCTCCTTTCGCGTGCTCAATCATCTTGATGAGGTCAGTCCATTCTTCTTCCGCAGCCTGTACACTCTCTGCCATGGCGTCGGTCGCAGACATTGAAGAACCCTTCTTTTTATATTTTGCATCCTCTGGCTTCTTACTCTTCAGCAAGAAGACGCTCACGAGGTCCCACAGAAGCTGCAATTTGGTTTGCTTTCCTTTTCCTTCTTTCTTGGATATGTCAGCATGATACGAGACGACGAATCCCAATGCAAACGCTGTATTTATTGTCACAAACACAAATCCGAGCGCATTGACCACTGTTTTACTACCCGCCAATGCACCAATAACGGCCAGGACGGAGCCTAAGGTTGACGTTGACGCGCTCGAAACCTCCGAAAGGAAGAAGAGATTATATCCGGGGAAAAGACTGCACGGGTACCAAACGAATGGCTTAAAGTATACCAGTATTATTAAAAATACCGTGTTGAGAGTGAAACCCCAGAAGACCTGAACATTTGGGTCGTTCAGAAACACGCCCATGAAGATTAGCAGCGCTTTCCTGAACATTTGGATGGCTTCGAAGTACGCAGCGGCAGGCGTGTACCACTGAAAAAGGTTCATGTAGGGTGATTCTGCTACCAGCTGGTTCTTGCGGCGTAGTCTGCGAAGCTTGTATATGAGAAAGACAGGAAGGCCGAACCCGACTAAAGCTAAGACTAAGCCGGCCTGGGTAAGAGCAGCTCTGCGCCTAAAATCAAAGTTCTCCCAACCATCGCCGCACGGCATTTGTGGGTCGAGTGCGAGGCGCTGTTTTACTCCTGTTCCGTCTCCATAGCTAAGTCCGTCTTCTGGGTCGTCGACGCATGGAAACATGTTCATCGAAATTTTCAGGACAGGCAAGTACCAAAGGGTTACGGCTAGGGTGAGCGCAGAAGATAGCTTCTCGCGGACAGGGTCGCGCGGTGACATGTTCCGGATTTTCCAGATCAACACGACGAAGAGGGTGACCGGAATGTAGATAATGAAGTAGAATAGCCAGTATACATTATAGCCTGGTACCACACTGGTGGCACATTCAGCGTCGGTCATCGGGATCGAGAAAGGGATTGTCAGATGGACGAACTTCGGCCAGCCAACATCGATGGCGGCAGTGAGTTCTACGGTTTGAAAGAAGGTCGTTAAGACTTTTAACCTCATCATTCGTTGCCGATTAGCCGAAACTTTGTCAACATACCACGCAACTGCAGCAAAAGACAACAATGAAAGGAACAAGAAAACCCAGGCCCCGTCTGTTTGGCATTTCTGACATACCCTCCCATCCGAGAATTCGTCTGATCCGCAGATTTTACATATTTGGTTTCCCCCTGCCCCTTTCCCTGCACTCAAGTCTTCTAGGTAGCATTGATAGCATTCACCCGCATTCTTTGCTCCAGTAAACGAATTGGTTACTATTTGGTCGCCGTTAACTTCAACAATTATATTTGTACCTGTGTCAGGTACATCCCCTCTCGTCCAGGTAGACGTGCCATGTTCGCAATCTTGGCAGATGCCTCTGGCAATAGCTCCTCGAATGTCGCTCCATTTTCCAGCGTCACAATCTTCGCAAGCATCTTTTAGAACTCCTGTATCTTTTTTTACTCCGTATTTTCCTGCAGTACATAAATTGCAGTCTATGCCGTGTGCTTCACCGCTGTACTTCCCGGCAGCACAGTTTAAACACGTTTCGGCAACACTAGCCGCTTCCACTACGCTGAATTTACCAGCGGTACAATATTTGCATGTAGACTCAGCGCTGGCGCCTGATGCCGTAGAATACCTTCCAGACACACACCCCGTGCAATCGTCCACGTTGTCGTGGGCCGTTGCGATCTTTCCGTCGTCGGTTAGGTACTTGCCAGCGCCACAATTAGTGCACGTGGCAAACCCAGCCGCGCTGTGCTTTCCCGCAGCGCAAATGGTGCAATCTCCCTCCTTGTCGTGGGCTGATACGTCCTCACCATTATCGGTTAGGTACTTGCCAGCGCCGCAATCCGTGCACAATGCAGACGCCGAGGAGGAATACTGACCGGCAGCGCAAATGGTGCAGTCATCCTCTTTGTCGTGAAGAGCCGGGTTCGTTTTGGCGTCGTCAGTCAAGTACTTCCCGGCGACGCAGTAAGTGCAATCTTTCTCAGAATCATGGAGAGTGGCATTGACCCCGTCATCAGCAAGGTATTTGCCCTCCCCACATACCAAACAGTCTTCCAACAAATCATGAAGAGTGTAGTCATCGGCTTGGTCGGTGTTGTAGCGTCCCTTGGGACAAACAGTGCAGAGCGGAGCTCCGGTTCCACTGTACTTTCCCGACTCACAAATGTGACAGTCCTCCTCTGTGTCGTGTGCACCTGCGACCTCTCCGTCGTCGTCAATGTATTTTCCTGCTAAACAATCGACGCAGGTTGCGGCAAAGGTCAGGTCTTGGTATTTTCCGCTCTCGCATAACAAGCAATCGTCCACGTTGTCGTGGGCCGAAACCACCTTTCCGTCGTCGGTCAAGAAATACCCAGCGCCACAATCAGTGCACGTGGCAAACCCAGCTCCGCTGTATTTTCCACTGGCACAAATGGTGCAATCTTCCTCTTCGTCGTGGGCTGATACGTCCTCTCCATCATCAGTTAAGTACTTGCCATTTTCGCAATCAGTACAAAGGTCGGCTCCCGCGGCACTGTATTTTCCAAAAGAACACATCGTGCAATCGTCCACGTTGTCATGGGCCGATATTTTCGTTCCATCGTCGGTTAGGTACTTGCCATTTACACAGTCAGTGCAACTTGGGGCGCCCTTGTCGCTATATTTTCCGGAAGAACAAATTGTGCAATCCTCTTCTTTGTCGTGTTTGCTTCCGTCGACTCCGTCATCGTCAATGTACTTTCCCGCATCGCAGTCTTGGCAGTCTTCGATGTTATCGTGTAGCGTGTTTTCAGTTCCAGCGTCGAGCAGATACTTTCCGAAGGGACACACGACGCAGTCATCCTTTGAGTCGTGCAAATGTGCGTCCGTGTTATCGTGGGGCAGGTATTTCCCCGAGGCGCACACTGTGCACGTGGCGTTACCAGCAAAACTATGTGAGCCAGCATCGCAAACATCACAGTCCCCTTCATTGTCATGAAGAGCAGGGTTCGTTTTGACGTCGTCTGTCAAGTATTTTCCTGCGACACAGAGAGTACAGTCGCCTTCGGAGTCATGAAGTAAAGCATCGACGCCATCGTCAACAAGGTATTTACCAAACCCACAAACAAAGCAGTCCACCAATTCGTCGTGAAATGATTCAGTTGAAGCCGCGTCGGGGTTGTATCGTCCCTTGGGACAAACAGTACAAGTTTTGAAACCTTCTCCGCCGTACTTGCCAGCCGCGCAAATCGCGCAATCTTCTTCTTGATCATGAAATTGGCTATCACTGCTATTATCGTCAATATACTTTCCGGCGAGACAATCGACGCAAATTGCAGCGAATGTTTGGTCTTGGTATTTTCCGTGCTCACATATCGTGCAGTCTCCGACGCTGTCATGGGCCGATACATCCGTTCCGTTGTCGGTCAAGAAATGGCCTACGCCACAGACATCGCAAGTGCGGTGGGGGACGTTCTCGCTGTACTTGCCAGCCTCGCAAATGGTGCAATCGCCCTCTTCATCGTGAAGAGTCTTGTCAGCTGCATCATCGGTGAGATACTTGCCATTTTCACAGGCAGTGCAAAGGTCAGACCCAGTCGCACTGTACTTTCCGCTCGAGCAAATCGAACAGTCGCCCTCCTCGTCGTGAAGAGTCTCGTCAGTTCCGTCGTCGGTGAGGTACTTTCCTGCAGTGCAGTTTGAGCAGTCTTTGACTTCGTCGTGGAGGCCAGCATTACTCGCCAAGTCAATTAAGTACTTTCCGCTCGCGCAAATAACGCAGGCAGAAGCGCCCTCGACATCTACATACTTTCCGGCGGCGCATATTACGCAATCTTCTTCACTATCGTGATCCAAAATATCCACCGCGTTGTCTTCCAAGAACTTTCCTACGGCACAGTCCACACAAGTTGATGACGCGGGTGCGCCACTGTACTTGCCATGAGAGCAAACTACGCAATCAGACTCCTCGTCGTGGAAGCCCTTATCCGTGGCCTCGTTTTCCAAGAAGGTACCGGCAGGGCAGTCGATGCATCCTGTAGATCCTTCTCCAATAGAGTACTTGCCAGAGTCACAGATAATACAGTCGGCTTCCTCGTCGGCGGGGACCTCGGAGTACTTTCCGGCACTGCAACCTTCACAATTCGCGGCACCGGCACCGCTGTGGTGACCTGCATCGCAAATGATGCAGTCTGACTCGTCATCGTGGAACTCAGTGGAGGTTCCAACATTGGTGAGGTACTTTCCTGCTACACAATCAACGCAGGTGGCGAGGCCGGTTTGATTACTGTACATGCCAGCAGTGCAAATGGAGCAATCCGCTTCCTCGTCGTGGTGGATCTCGGCCACGGCATCGTCCGTCAAATATTTTCCTAGACCACAATCGTCGCAAGCGGCGGCAGAGGGCGCTTCCATGTACGTCCCTGCGGAGCATACGAGGCATTTTTCAATCATGTTGTGCTCTGAAGCAGAAACGCCGTCGTCGGTGAGGTATTTACCCACTCCGCAGTCGGAGCAGGAATTTACGGGACCGGTGGAGTATTTTCCGCTGGCGCAGACGGTGCAAGCTGACGCCTCGACGCCAGTAGCAGAATCGGTGAGGAACTTTCCGGTCTCGCAATTAAGACACGACACCGAGGAAATAGCGCTGTACTGGCCGATCTCACAGACCGCACACGCTTCATTCTCGACCCCGGTCTCCGATATAATCAAACGCTTTCCGGCTTCGCAGTCAATGCAAGTTTCCGAAGCAATGGCGCTGTACTTCCCACTCCCACACAGACTGCAAGCATCAGTTTCAACACCGGTTGAATTGTCAACCAAGCGCTTTCCGGCCGCACAGTCAACGCACAACGTCGACGCTGATCCACTGTATTGTCCAAATAAGCAGTCCGTGCAGGCATGCGTTTCAACTCCAGTCTCGGAATCGGTCAACTTTTTTCCAGCTTCGCATTCCACACAGAGCTCTGAGGAAACGCCACTGTACTGGCCAACGCCACAGACGAGGCAGGTCTCCGAGGCGATACTGCTGTATTTACCTGCTAGGCAGTCCGTGCAGGCATCGGCCTCTACTCCCGTAGCAGCGTCAGTCAAGATCTTTCCAGCGACGCAGTCAACGCACAATATTGAGGCCACTCCGCTATGTTGACCGGTGGTGCAAATTGTACAAGCCGAAGTCTCGAGGCTGGTGGCTGCCTCGATGAGTTTTTTGCCGGCTTCGCAATCGGCGCAAGACGCTGAAGCCACGCCGCTGTACTGCCCACTCGCGCAGGTCGTACAGGCGTGGGATTCCACGTCGGTAGCCGCATCGGTCAAGTGCTTGCCAGCTTCACATGAAGCACACGTGCTGGATGTTTCTCCACTATATTTGCCCGTGTCGCAATCAACACAAACTGTTGCCGCAACGCCACTGTACTCGCCACTGACGCATGCCGTACAGGCAGATGCCTCTGTTCCGGTCGCTGGGTTGGTCAAGTATTTGCCAGTTTCGCAGTCGACGCAAGTTGTCGAAGCTAATCCACTGTATTGACCGGCGGAGCAGAGGGTGCAGGCGGAGACCTCAACTTCAGTCTCGGAGTCGACCAAGCGCTTACCAGCAGCACAGTCAACGCACGACGTCGACGCCAACACGCTATGCTGGCCAGTGACACAGAACGTGCACGCGTCAGCCTCCACTCCCGTCGCAGAGTCCGTCAAGTGCTTGCCAGCTTCGCAGTCAATGCAAGCTGTCGAGGCCAAGCCGCTGTATTGACCGCTGTTGCAGGAATTACATGCAGTGGATTCGACACCGGTTGCCGGATCTGCCAACAATTTTCCGGCTGTGCAGTCAGTGCAAGACGTCGATGCGAATCCGCTGTATTGCCCGGAGCTACAGATCGTGCAAGCGGAGGACTCAATGCCGGTAGCGGCGTCGGTTAAGTGCTTTCCGGCCTCACAGTCGATACATGTTGTCGAAGCTAAGCCACTGTATTGGCCGGTGACACAACTCGCGCAGGCGGAAGTCTCCACTCCGGTGGCGGAGTTGGTGAGTTTTTTTCCCGCGGCGCAGTCAGTACAGGAAGTTGACGCCAAGGCACTGTATTGCCCGGTGGAGCAGATCGTACAGGCGGAGGACTCAGTGCCGGTAGCGGCATCGGTTAAATGTTTACCCGCTTCGCAGTCGGTACAGGAAGTTGACGCGGGGGCGGCAAATTGTCCGGTGGAGCAGATCGTACAGGCAGAGTCTTCAACTTCGGTTGCCGGGTCGACCAAGCGCTTACCGGCAGCGCAGTCAGTACAAATTGTCGACGCCAATCCACTGAACTGGCCAGTGGCACAGGTCATACAAGCGTCAGCCTCCACCCCCGTCGCAGAGTCCGTCAAGTGCTTCCCGGCCTCGCAGTCAACGCAGGACGTCGAAGTTGACGCGCTATACTGTCCGTTGCCGCAGCTCGTGCAGGCAGAAGACTCAGTGCCGGTTTCCGAGTCAGCCAACGATTTTCCAGCAACACACGATGTGCAGGACGTCGAAGATGCGCCACTGTACTGGCCAGTAGCGCAGGTCGTGCAGGCGGAGGACTCGACACCGGTCGCGGCGTCGGTTAAGTATTTACCAGCAGCGCAGTCGGTACATGACGTCGAGGATGAGGCACTGTATTTGCCGCTTTCGCAGGAAATACATGCGGAGGACTCTACTCCAGTGACGGAGTTGATGAGCTTTTTGCCAGCTTCGCAGTCGGTACAAGACGTCGGAGCGGAGGCGGAAAATTGTCCGGTGGTGCAGATCGTACAGGCGGAGTCCTCGACTTCGGTTGCCTGGTCGACCAAGCGCTTCCCGGCAGCGCAGTCAACGCACGACGTCGAGGCCAAGCCGCTATATTGGCCGGAGCTGCAATCGGTACAGGCGGAGGACTCAATGCCGATAGCGGCGTCGGTCAAGTGCTTTCCGGCCTCGCAATCAGTACATGACGTCGACGCGGATCCGGAGTATTTCCCGCTACCACAGTTGCTGCAAGCTGAGGATTCGGTTCCCGTTGCAGAGAACGTCAGGAGCTTTCCAGCAGCACAGGAAGTGCAAATTGCTGCCGAGGATCCACTGAACTTTCCAGAGGCGCATGAGGTACAGGCAGAGGACTCGGTGCCGGTGGCTCCATCCGTGAGGAGCTTTCCGGCTTCGCAGTCGATACATGTTGTCGCCGCTGATCCACTGTATTGGCCGGTGGAGCAGGCGGTACAGGCAGATGACTCCGTTCCAGTGGCAGAGTTGGTGAGGAGCTTACCGGCAGCGCAGTCGATGCAGCTTGTTGAAGCTGAGTCACTGTACTGGCCGGTGGAGCAGGTGGTACAGGCCGAGGACTCTGTGCCAGTCGCGGAGTTGCTTAAATGCTTCCCGGCGTCACATTCAACGCAGGAAGTTGACGAAGAGCCGCTGTACTTTCCTGTGGAGCACACGGCACAGGCCGAGGACTCGGTGCCAGTCGCGGAGTTGGTTAAATGCTTCCCGGCGTCGCATTCCACACAGGAAATTGACGAAGAGCCGCTGTACTTTCCCGTGGCGCAGTCGTCGCAGGCGACGTCCTCGGAGCTGGTGTCCGAATCGATCAGGTGCTTCCCGGCTTCGCAAAAGGAGCAAGTCGTTGATCCTGCGACGAGCGTAGAGAGTCGCATGAGGATTGGCGTTAGCAAATTAGAATAGCGCAAAGACGAATGCTGCTTGATAATTTAGTCTAAGACTACCAGCGCAGTCGGATTACGACCGTAATTATCGTATTCCCATCTCGTCGCTTCGCTGCTCGCAACGACTTACCCTCGCCACTGAATTCTCCACCGTCGCAAACGGTGCAAGCAGACGACTCGATGCCGGTGGCAGAGTCGGTCAGACGCTTTCCAGCGGTGCACGTGGCACAGGTAGCCGACGCCGAGGCGCTGTACTGGCCTGAGCTGCAGCTAGTGCAGGCGGAGGGCTCTGACGCCGTGTTGGGGTCGGTTAAGCGCTTTCCGGCCGCGCAGTCAGTGCACGAATTAGAGGCGGAGCCGCTGAATTGGCCTGTGCTGCACGAGGAGCACGCGGAAGACTGTAGCGGGGGGGGGGGCGAGCGAAGCGACCAGTTAGATTTAGAGTGGTTGAGGTTGAGAAAAAGGATTTCGACTGACGACACTCCGGCTACTACTTCGTTTCTCACCTCGGTCCCAGTGGCGGAGTTGGCGAGGCGCTTTCCAGCCTCACACGCGGTACACGAGTTGGAGGCAGCGCCGCTATATTGTCCAGTGCTGCAACTACTGCAGGCAAATGACTCAGTGCCGGTTTCGGAGTCGATTAAATGTTTTCCAGCTTTGCAGTCAGCACAGGTAGTTGAGGCCGAGGCGCTGTATTGCCCGCTGCTGCAACTCGAGCAGGCCGTGGATTCAGTACCGGTTTGGGCGTTGGATAAGAGTTTTCCGGCTGCGCACGCCGTGCACGATGTCGAGGAGGAGCCGCTGTACTTTCCCGTGACGCAGTCGTCGCAGGCGGTGGATTCGGTTCCGGTTTCCGATTCCACCAAGGATTTCCCGGCCGCGCACGAGGAGCAAGACTCTGACGAGGAGTCACTGAATTCTCCGCTGCTGCATGCTATGCAGGCGGAGGACTCAGTTCCGGTCGCAGAGTTTCCAAGGCGCTTACCGGCGGCGCAGTCAGCGCAGCTGTTCGAGGCGGACCCGCTGTATTGACCGGTGCTGCACGAGGCGCAGGCCGAGGACTCGGTTCCAGTAGCTGAGTTGGTGAGGCGCTTTCCAGCTTCGCAGTCTGAGCAGGACGTTGATGCGGAGGCGCTATACTGACCGGTGCCGCAGGAGGAGCAGGCAGAAGACTCGGTGCCGGTGGCGGCGTTGGCGAGAAGCTTTCCGGCTTCGCAAGACGAGCAGGACTCCGACGAGGAGCCACTAAATTGGCCTGAGCCGCAGCTCGTGCAGGCCGAGGACTCAATGCCGGTATCCGAGTTGGTTAAGCGCTTACCAGCAGCGCACGAAGTGCAGGACGTTGAAGCGCTTCCACTGTACTTTCCGCTATTGCAGTCTGTACACGCAGAGCTCTCCGTCCCAGTATCTGCGCTGGTCAGGCTCTTTCCAGCAGCGCACGTCGAGCAGGAGTCTGAGGCCGAACCGCTGCGACCGAGCGTAGCGACGTCGCGTGAAAGGTTGGCGATAATTTGTTAGAAATGCGTGGCGATGATAGTCATGTTACTGTTGTGTTTGAAGCTACTAACGCAGACGAATAACGAGCGGCCGGTATCGAAATATCGTAATCGAAGCGAGGAGCTTTATGCGGACGAGACAGTGCCTCACCTGTACTGTCCAGTGCTGCAGCTGGTACATGCGTCAGACTCACTCCCGGAGTTGGAGTTCGTTAGATGTTTACCGGCCGAGCAGGAGGAGCAGGATGTTGATGCGGAACTGCTATACTGTCCAGTTGAACATGATGTACATGCGGAGGACTCCGAGGACGTATCCGAGTTGGTTAACCGCTTTCCAGCGGCGCATGTTGAGCAGGAAGTTGAAGCGGAGCCGCTGTACTGTCCTATCGAGCATGAGGAACATGCAGATGATTCTGAGGACGTGTCAGAGTCTACCAGGAACTTTCCAGCCGCGCAGGAATCGCAGCTGGTGGAAGCGGAGCCGCTGTACTGTCCGGTGCTGCAGCTGGTACAGGCGGAGGACTCGGAAGAGGTTTCAGAGTCAACTAGACGTTTTCCAGCGGAACATGGGGAACAGCTGGTTGAGGCTGAACCGCTGTATTGTCCGGTATCGCACGAGTTGCATGCTGCTGACTCGGAAGATGTTTCCGAGTTAGTGAGGAACTGCGATGAGCGTAGCGATGAGCGTAGCGACGAGCGTAGCGATGTCGCATGAAATTCAACGTTAATTTGTTAGAAATGCGTGGCAATGATAGCGATGAGCGCTGTTGCGTTTCGAACGCTACTATTGCAAAACGAATTACGATCGTAAATATCGTAATCTCAGCTCGTCGCTGAGCTCCGAGACGGTGCGACTCACCTTTCCAGCCAAGCAAGACGAACACGATTCAGAAGAGCTTCCGCTGTACTTCCCGCTTCCGCAGGTAGCGCACGCGGAGGATTCCGAGGACGTGTCCGAATTGGTCAGGAACTTTCCAGCGGCACACGTTGAACAAGATTCAGAAGCGGAACCGCTGTACTCTCCCGTACTGCATGAGGTACACGCTGAAGACTCGCTCCCCGTATCCGAGTTCGTTAATCGTTTTCCAGCCGCACACGAAGTGCAGGACGTTGAAGTTGAACCGCTGTATTTTCCGGTTGAGCAGGGAGAACATGATGCGGCGTTTGCTGAAGAGAATGAACCTGCTCCGCAAGTTGTTTTAGGTGCGTTATCCCCTGAATCTCCATCGCTCCAACACTTTTGTTTTTGTTAGAATGCATGTTATTTTCGTTTGAGTTGGAGAGGTTAATTATGTTTGCTTACATTATTACCGTTACTCTGTCCCGGACAATAAAACCCTCCTTCACACTCTGTGCATAAATTCCCCTCCTCGTCCGACCCTGAGCAATACCGTCCTACTCCACATGTTTCTCCTGTAACATACCCTAAAAAGGATATTATGAATATTAGAAATAGTAAGCGAGTAAGGGGGAGATTTAAGGGGTTCTTCATGTTTGAAGGAGATTTGTGTTTTGGGAGAGAGAGGAGGTTAGGGAAGAGTTCCCTGGCCTTGGGCAGGCGGTGTGCAAACAGTTATCGCTTAGCTTCAATACGCTATAATCAAGCGTCTAGAAGCTTTCACTTTATGACAGTGTGATAAGGGTGCGTCAATTGATCGCTAAGATGGTAGGATGTCGGAGGATTTTAATGAAGAGTGAAAAATGTTTGGACAATTGAGATTTCTCTGCCCATGGTTTTTCAGAGATAAACAAAAATCATTAATAATACTATCCCTACATTATCTCCTGCTATTGGTTTCGCTTATTTCAGTGTCTTCTTCTTCGGACGTTTGCTCAACTTCTCCCCCGTTCTTGACTTCGTCTTTTTCATTAAAATTAACATACTTCCACTGTCGCAGTCTTGCCGAAATCCCTCGTTTTCTCTTATACGTTTCTAAAACCCCAATTTACTAACATTCGCCTTTCTAGCTCGGAATTTAAGGATTTGCAATCTTCGGGTGTTTTTGAGAGGAATTTAGATACAGTGCCTATACTTGAACATGATGGTGTTGTTGTAGGCCTGGCGCCAGTTATTGCGAGGTATTTGACTAAGGGGTTAGGGATGTTAGGTGGTTCGCCAAGGGAGGAAGCAGAGGTTGAGAGTTTTTATGAACATGTTTTGGAAATGAAAGGTGAGGATTTAATAGACGTATGGATTGGTTATTCAATGATGAGGTAATAAATTAATTCGTCTAACATCGTTGACGACATTTCACATAGCTGCTTTTAAGAAATTGACATCTGAAGTTGCCTGAGACTCTGACTCCTTATTTTTCTCAAAATTAGACATCTGGCACAACACTCCTCGCTCCTCACCATTAGAAGATAAAGCCCACCACCAACTCCAATGGTACCTTACCAAAATCGAATCTCTCTTACCCGGAGACGGATATAGCGTCGGCGGTTCAACTTCACTCGCTGATGGTTCATTGTTCAATGTTCTTGTTGAACATGCGTCAGAGGTTAAGAATGATACGCCTAGAGGTAATAAAGTTCTAGGTAATTATTTCGGGGATTGAGAGATGACGAAGTCAGTTTTAGGGGGGTTTTCTAAGTTGAAGGAGGTTGTGGATGGGTTTAGGGGGAGGGAAGGAACGCAGGAATACCTTAATAACATAGGTTCCATGAATTGGTAATAACGAAATGTGGAAACTTTTTGTATTTGAAACGATTTCACTTGGTAATAACGACGTTCTACGACGAGACTCTAAAATTCCCGTCGATCTCCATCAAAACCTTTTCAACTCCTACAGCCCTATTCTCCGCCCTCTCCGCTCTATCTAGTAACTTCCTAATGAGCTCGTCTTTCTTCCTAATAACTCCTTTAACTCGATCTTCAACATCATCTAATTCAGCTCTTCTTTTTTCTCGTTGTTCCTTCAACGTTTTCATATTCTCTTCTCTCAAGATTGAAACTGATGATTGCAGTTTATTATTTTCAACGAGTAAACCCTGATTCTCGTTAACTAAACTCTCAAATCCCTTTTCATTCTCTTCGCTAGTGCTCTTCCACTCATCCACCTCAATTCTATACTTCCTCTCCTCCTCCTCTAACCTCCCCTTCAAAACCTCCACCTCCTTCTCTCTCTCCTTCCTCCCCTTCTCTTCCCTCTCAAACTTCTCCTTCAAAACCTTAACCTTCCTCCCATATTCAACCGTAACACCTTCAACGCATCTCTGAGCTTTCTTAGAACTCTCCTTTATCAAACGTGCTTTTATGCGGGAGACTTCACGTTGGATTCGAAGTTCTGCGTTTTCTTTTGTTTCCTTCACTGTTTCAACACATTCTAACTTAACCTTGCCTAGCTCTAATTTTGCGTATTCCTCCGCTTTCTTAGATTCCCCCATTTTAATCTCATTTTCCTCCAGTATTTCTCCCACCCTCTTCTCTCTCTTCGCAGTCTCCATTTTCAAGGTTTCATTAGAAAGAATTAAATCCTCTTTATTCTTCCTACACTTCCCTGCCAAACTCATACTATCTTCACTAAATTTAACCCACTCTTTGTGGACGGATTTGCATTGGTTGGTGTAGTCTGAGAGGGAGGTTTGGAGTTCAGTGATGAGGGAGATTAGGGAGTTTTCGCGACCTTTGCGGAGGCCGGAGGTGCGAATTTCGGAGGTTATTTGGGAGAGGAGGGGGGAGAGATGAAGGGGTTCGATGAAGCTGTGGGGAGGGGAGGGGTTAGAATGGGCAAGATTGTGGACCACCTCCCACGGTCGAATCTCATCATCTCAGAGTACTCCGAGTCTCACCTCTTGGGCCTCCCCATCCCAATCCCCATCACCACCCCCCTACTCCCCGCAGGACTCGGCGTCTCCATCTGCGGGTTGCTACTCCCCCTGGTAATCTTAGTCTCCGGGCTCTCGTGCCCCCTCGTAAAGTGGCTCTGGTTATCCCCCCCATAACCCTCCATGTACTTTGCAGACGAGTCCCCCTCGGGCGACTGGAAATAAAGTTCACTTTCATTCGTATTCGTAACGTCGTAATTCTCGGAGTTCGAGGAAGCGGCTGATAATTGTGACGCCTGCATTTTACGCTTGGCGAGCATGTACTGTGATGCGAGGGACATGATATATCAGCAATCTATTTTAAAACGAGAATAAACTGCTTCCTGGAATAACAAAAAGTCAAATTCCCTGGACCATGTCTGAATTAACGTCCGAATCAATACCTACCACCTCCATAAGCCACGCCAACCTGACCCATTTCACGACCGCCTTCCCCACCCTCCAATCCACCCTCACCACCTCCCCCACCCTCCTCTCCCAATCCTTCTCCTCCATCTTCTCCTCCACCACCGCCTCCTGGGAGTATGCTCACGATTTATCTAGGGAGGCTAGAGGGTTGGAGAAGGGGGGTGGAGGGGGTGAAAGTGCATTAGGGTATGGGGAGATATTACCGGAGACGGTTTTTGAGGTCATGGAAGTTATTAGGAAAGAGCATGGAGGTGAGCATTCGGTCGAAGGTGTTGGTGGAACTATAAGATTATGTGGAAAATGGGGATGTTTGTGAGCTGTTTGTTTAACTAACGAGCGTCGCTTCGCCCAGGGTTTTATGGAGCTGAGACGGAACCAGATGGTGAACATGACGGTGATCCTGCAACGACTACAACCAAACCTCAGCACCAACAAGGTAAGAGATACGTCCCAGGCTTGCAAGCTAGAGCATGTGCTCTCGGAGGTTTGCTCATGTAGTCGAGCCTTTGCCTTTCCTGCCGAGACACGCTTGACATGTGTTGGGTTGAGTAGAGCTGTAGCGAACCTGCAGCACAATCTGTGCATTTACACGTTCTTGGCGCTCGGCCAAAGTTCGACCGTACGAACCCAAACTCACAGCTTCGCCTGCATGTGGTTTTGCTCCTGTAGTCGATCTGAGGAGATATTTTCCTGCCAGCTAACGCATCTCGAGACGTCCTTCATTAAATTCTGAGTTAAATCCTAACCCCGTCCCACTTAGTCGTCTACGATCTAGGTTCCGGTTCTGGTCGTGTTCTCTTCGCTTCCTGCCTCTCCCACCCCTTCACCTCCGCTTACGGTCTCGAATACCTCCCAACCCTTCACGAAAATGCGCTCCATAATTTAAGTTTGTGGAGAAAAAAAGAACTCGAAACATTCTGCTCCTCAACTCCCCCTCTCATCTCATTCAACTTCACCAACGCCGACATCTCCAAAATCCCAAACTTCAAGTTAACCCCCAACCCAACCCTATTAATCTGCCACGCTACTTTATTCGATAACGATCTCTTCGCTTGCGTACAATTAATTAGTGAAAATTGTGAGATAGGGACTACTTTTATTATGGTTACGAAGGAATTAAGGACGGGGGGAGTTACAGGGATTGAGACTTTGGGTAGGAAGCAGTGGGAAATGAGTTGGGGGTGGGCTACTATTTATATACAGAGGAGAGTTTGAGGGGTATTTGATCTCTTATGATCAATTATATGCAAGAAATGGTTTTAGAAAAAAGGGGGGTGGAGGAGGAAGGTGATGAGAGAGTTTAATTGTTCAATTTGTGGTGTGTGTTTTTTATTTCAAAATTTACGCAGGCAACGCCACCTTGGCGTTCACGCTTTTCCTATGAACTACGTTGAACTTACCGGGCATTAAAGAGCTTGAGTTTTTCCTTATTTTTTCGGGGTTTAGGATTACAGCGTCGCCGTTACTCCCCTTCTTCTTCTCTTTCCCTTCGTCACCCCCCTTCTTCCTCGGAATGAACTCCTCCAGCACGCTCAACTTCCACAAATCTGTGAACCACTCAGGCTCCTCGTCTTCCCAGGCCCACCACCCAGCTCTGATCCACGCCTCAACCTTAACTCGGACTGGCGCCCATAGACTTTCATGACAGCCAAACACCTCACATCTCATTAAATCATTACCATCCATGAAGTTCCGCCTTGTCATCTGTCCACCTGTCTCGACGCTGAAGAACGTCTTTAGGTACTCTTTCTCCATCAACAACAAAAAGAACGCAACCAAAAGAACCAAACCGCTCCCCAACACAAGCGTCAACTTCCTTAAAGCCAACACCGTGCCTCCTCTAAATGCATGCTCCGACAAATCTAACCCTAAAAACGACATCACTGTCAAGCCAACCAAAGGGGAAAAGAGATTCAACGTGTAGTAAAGGCCGCCGATTTCGTAGGGGTGGCGCAAATGCAAGCAGCCCGTGAAATCAGTGACAACCTTTACAGCCACTCGAAGAAGTAACGAAATCGACAAGCCAACAACACCATCGATAGGGGTCCAGTAACGGAAATCTCTTCGCACTACCTTGTAAACCAAATAAAGTAGCATTTCGCCGACGATGAAATATAGCGCGTAATTTCCATCAATCGAGCCGGATAACTACCAAAACCGCTTTAGTCAGAATTTGAACGGCAGACACCAGGATCATCATCATGAAGAACAACGCTCTCTTCCGCGAACTATCAGGAATGTATCCATAGAGCTCCGGGTTGAAGGCGCGCTTCTTGGGATCTGTGTCGAAGTCGTAACTCAAACTCGCACTGACGAACCCCGTCGTCAAGACCGAGACAAGAAGAGGTTAGGGTTGGAACAGTCCCTTCAGAGTTCATAATACTCATTATGGCGCTCGCCTGAATTATGATTCCAGGAATACTCTACTAAAGCTCCTTTCCAACGTGTTTCAAACCGTCGACCACACGTGAAAAGAAGCCAACCATCCGCACTGACAGGGATCAAACACCGCCTTCCTTTCCTGGAACGTTATTCGCCGATAGTCTTCCCCCTCATCAGGACGACCAACGAACGACACCCCGCCTTCCTACTGATTTGATTGATAGTTCCAGTCAAGACAAAATCAGCTCCCATCAAGACAACAAACGCTATCGAAAAAAGCGCAAGTGAACCTTGATAAAAATGAAATTGTAGTTAGTTTAATAGTTTAATATAGTTTAAGAAGTTTAAATGTTTAAGAAGTTTAAGAAGTTTAAGAAGTTTAAGAAGTTTAAGAAGTTTAAAAAATTAAATCGTAAAATATTAAACAGTTTAACAAGATTTGATACAAAAAGCAGCATTCATAATTCGTTATAATTCCCATGCCTCCCTATATTCATTAACGTCAACCTTCCCCGAATACAACAACTTCCTGACAGGATCATTCTTCCCAATCTACGACGAGCAAAGCGAGTCATGGAAATTGGGCGTTCGACGAGTTAGAAATTTGCGTAGCGGTGATATTGGCTTTCGATATCTAGACTCATAACGTTTACGAAATTACCGCATTTCCATTTCGTCTGTACGCTCCTCACATTTATTCTCACCTCCTCCAACTTAAACCCGCTCTCAACCGCCATCTTCAAAACCCTCAAAATACTTTCCACCCCTTTAACATTCAACATCAACATCTTTAAATCAACATTAGACAGAAATGATGTTATAGGTGTAAGAGGAAAATTGTTCGTTTCACTAGGGTGGAGAATTTCAGTTATTAGAGAAGGTAGTGTTTCTGGACTTAAGAAATTACCACATACTAAATACCGTTCCGCACTCGCAGGTCTACTAGTTACTGGTTTTATAACCGAAAACCTCATGAAACAGCTCGCTAGAATTTCGAGGATTCGACGAGTATTGTTGGAGAAGGAACCGAAGTATTTTAATACCATGATACCACCGGTTGATAGCATGCCTATTCCGGCTGCTGATTGACAGGCAACGAGTTTTGTTGCTATTATTTCTGAGAGTAGCGAGGAGCGGCGAGCGAACGTCTCGCGTGTTAGTGGTGGAGATAGCGAATAACTCGTAGCTTCGCTCCGAGACAGCTTATTCTTCGAACCTTGGTTTTCCTCGTCTCTTTGAGCGTCGAAGCCTCCGTCTGCGACAACTAGGTGGACTTTATCGTGTTTTATTTCGGAGGGGAATTCGTGGGAATCTGAGACGAGCGGCGATCGAAGCGAGATGTGTTAGTTAAGGTGACAGTTACGAAGTGAGCGACGAAACTGACACTGCTAGCTTTATCAGTCGTCGCTGAGACTCCTCGCAGTTTCTCACCTATTTCAATTTGTTTTCGAAGTTCCTCAACATTTCGGAGGTTGTAGATGTCTCCTGTTCCGTCTTCACCTTCAACGACCCTATACCCCACATCTCCTTCATTCATAATCCCAATTAAATGCTCTAACCTCCAAGGACAACCAACACCCTCCTCATTCCCCTCCCTCAAACTCATCCCCCAACCCCTCGCCCTTCGATTCCTCTTCGCAGAACGATATATAATATATTCCGAAAACCCACCGGGAGCACCGCAAAGATCTAAAAATTTTAAGGGAAGAGATAAATCACCTAATGATGTTAAAGCGTAATCCAAAATGTGATCAATGTTGGAGAGTTTTATGGCAGAACGATTAACGAATCGGGGAGCGACGCCGCGTTTTGTTGTTAGGTGATCGAAGGGGTTGGAGATTATTCGGGAGATTCGGAAGGAGTTTGATGCGGATGAAGGCTCGGTTAATAGAATTTGACTGCCGCCGGGTTTTAAGGAAGAGTTTAACATGTTGGAGTGGGTTGTGGAGGTTGGATTGAGGGATTTCTTGAGGGTTATTAATTGTGAGAGGAGGGGGGAGAAGGTTGAGGGGAGGATTAGGGGGCGGTTGTTCGTGTGAGTGGAGGGAGAGCACCAGAGGAGGTGGGGGGAGAGAGTGAAGGGGGAGGTGGAGTCGTTGGAGGTTAACCAGCAGTTGCGGAGGGAGGGGTTGTTCGACGACGTATAGGATGACGAGGATTTGAGGGAGTTCGGACGAGGACGGCGGCGCTTCTTCTTGGAGGCTTTGGGTGTGGCGATGGCCAGAGTGTCGACGTCCATCGCATCGTCTGCGGGGGGGTCGTTCTTTGATTTGCTTTTGCGTCCCATCGAAGGGCTGCGACGCTCTCGACGACGGAGCTCAAAGAACTTTCTACGAGCGACGATAGAACAATCTGAGATATCCTGGGAAGATTCTAATTATTGAACGTTCTGCAGATGCCTCTTGATTACTTGACGTTGCGTATGGGTAGAGTAAAGTGGCGAATTGCTATGAAAGAAATTTTGCTAAACCTCGACCCACACGTATGTCAACGTTATAGAATTAGCGTTGTTGTGATTTTTATGCTCGTGTATTGCCTGACTGGCGATGGTACAGCGCCCAGAGCGACGCGGGAGATTTTTTCCACCAAACATTCGCGGCCATGACGAGGCCCAGCGAGCTTGTGTTTTCTCTCGCTATTTTCTGTTGATTTAAGCGACGTCAACCCCAATGCGTGCTGTCAGCGTGGCCAACACTCGCAATTTTTTCGTCTATCCTCGTCAGGCCCAGCTGCGTTTAATTAGAGCCCGCCATAATGACGACGACTAGCGACTAGGACGATGCTCCGCGCCTTCACCAAACTCACCCTCGCTCGTCGCAGATCGATCAGCGTCCCCTAAATGAACGCGTTCGCCGCCCGCGTCGCCAACTGGCTCGCCAACGAAGTCCTCGTAAAGCACCTCGTAAAAAACAAGAGCTTCCAAAACATGGCCCTCCGAACGCACTTAAAAGTCGAGAAAACAAAAGAAGCGTTTAAGCAGACGGCGGAGAATGTTGTTGATGGCGTCCCGCAGCAAGTTGTTGGAGGAGGGAGGAAAGGCAAGTTCATGGAACCGCCGGTGGGAGGGTTTACTGGCTTTCGGAGTGCGTTTTGGAAAGAAGTTAAAAATGATTTCGGAGGAGGTCCACCTGGTGCAGGTTGACTCAAGAATCAATCTGTTGTGAAATAGAGAACAACGCCTGTTTTGTATCAAATCAAATTTCATTTACTATTATTCAACAACCTTCAAGCAATCCTCGACGCTCTTCCTCCTCTTCGTTCCTCCTTTTCCCTTATTCCCACCAACCTCGAACCCTGCATAGCGAGGAGCGAAGCGACGAGTTAGTTTAGAATATTCTTAATGCTCGTCGCAATGCTAAATTTCTCACCATACCACACACATCCGATAACCTCCTCCTCCTCACTAATCCCCACAATCCTCTTAAACTCCTCCTCAAATATAAACGGCGTCGTCATCCACTTGCTTCCGATGCTGTGAGAATTCAAGGAAAGCATGAAATTCTGAATTGAGCAAGCGACGGCGTAGGTGTTTTCCTTGTTTATTATTGAGTCGGGAGAGCGTTGAGAGGTGAAAACCATCCAGCCGGGGATTTGGGACCATTTTTCTTTTTTTGAGGGGACTAAACCTGCGACTTTTTCAATGCTCTTCGAGCCTAAACTGTAAAATCTCCACGGTTCAGTCAATCGATGATTTGGAGCTTTTACAGCACACTCTAAAGCGTCTTCAACGATTTGAAAGGGCACAGTCGTTGCCTCGAATTGTGCGGCGGTGTGGCGAGAGAGGATGTTGGTGTGGATGGAGGTGGTGTGGTCGGATTGGGTGGAGAGGGTGGAGGAATACCATTGGGAGAACTGAGACGAGCGTAGCGACGTCGCGTGGAAATTGGCGTGAACGAGTTAGAATTGCGCAGGTGATGACGAACAGGTTTAATGACGCAGCTCACCTCGTCGAAGCAGATCGTGCCGGAGGCGTCGACGTCGAGGCTAGAGAAGAGTGCGGAGACGTCGGAAGGGGAGGCGGTTATGGAGAGAGAGGACAGGAGGGAGGAGAGCTGCGACGAGCGGCGAGCGGCGCGTGAAGCGATGAGTTAGTATAGCGGCAAGTGAAGCAGCCGAGGACCGCTTTCTCGTTCCTCACCTCAGACTCGCAGATCTCTCCGGAGTTGTCGGCATCGATCTTGTTGAAGAGGTCCAGGAGGGTCTGTTGGCCGTCGTCAACGGTGCTCTTGAGTAGAGTGGGCCGACTAACCAAAACCCGACTAAGCAAAATCGAGGATTGGCTTGTAATTCTTTTCTCCGTGAACCTATGAGATAGAGGCGACAGGGAGTGAAAACCAGAGACTATCTGAACAGCTGAGGCTATCAGGACCGTTACGATATTGCGGATTAGCATAATTTTGATAGGTTTTAGTTTCGATCAACATTTCAGTGAAATGACTAACATTAAATTTATTCTGCAGCGCCACAGACAACAGTGACGCAGTTAATTTTAATAGCATCAATTCTGCTCATTATGAAATCACGAACATCACCCTTGCGGATCATAATGAGTTCGTAGAAAGGAATGAATTTCGAGGGCGCGTCTGCGGTGCCGGCAGACGTAGCGGCGACGGATCCTATCTTCGAAGATGAAGGTGCGTTACGTGGTGTTGGGCGACGACTTCGGACGATGAATCGATCGTCGGGTCATTTACGTCAATGTTGGAGGGGACTAGCTTGGAGCAGCCGCCGAAGACTCCGTAACCAAGCGTTTGAAGCGAGTCCGGGATCGTCATCGATGTTAGTTCTGAGCAACGTACGAAGGCAGCGGGACCTAATTCTTGAAGGTTTGTGTGGAGGAGATCGACATTTTCTAGACTGGAGCAATTGGTGAAGGCGCCATCACGGATCACAGTTAGCGTCGTCGGAAGAGATACGGCAGTCAAACTCTCGCAGCCTGTGAAGACACCTGTACCAATCCTCTCAACGCCCTCGGGGATGTCAACAACGATGAGACTGACGGCGTAGAGGCAGGCCCAGTTTCCAATCCGAGGAAGTTTTTGAAAGAAGACCACCTGCGTTACGAGATCATTCCACTTCAGCCCCGCTCTCAAAAAACCCATCCTCTCCTCGTCAGAACTATTGGCGGGATCAAAGACTATATCGACTCCACGGTGAAAAATCATCTGATATTTCGCGTTCCCTAACGTATCCGCAGGGGAATTGGTGTGATTAGCAAGGATTAGGTCGCTACAGGGGAGGAGTGGAGGTTGGAGGGAATGGCTCGAAGTTCGTAGCTCACAAAAATCGATGCGAAAGGCCTTCCCTCAAATTTGGAATTTCACTGAAATCTTTCTCAGCTGTTTCTAATCCCCGTGGCGACCGTGAAGCGTGAAACGTTGTACGATGAGGATGATGTGGAGTATGTTGATGAGATCGATATTAAGATTGAGATTTAGCGTGAGGAGGGGGAGATAATTGAGAGGGAAGAGGAAGATCGTCGCCGAGAGTAGCGGACGGGTTTTGCGGCGGATGAGAATGCAGCTCTCATGGAGGGCGTTGATGAGCACGGCCTCGACTTTGACCGCATCAAGGTTGAGGCAGGTGCTCGCCTTGGTGGCCGATCGGTAGACGCACTCCATCAACATTTCCGTGATCGTCACCCTGAGACGTATGGGGAGCAGGTGATAACTTGAACTGAACCCGTAGCAAATAATCAATCAATCACAAGCACATCATATTTTCATTCTAGAAATACCCTAAATACCCTACTCTATTGTTACACAACTGCTGTTTTGTTTATCCCTCCATTCAGTTTTTTTCTATTTCGTATCCGTGGATCCCCTCCTGATTTGCCGGCTGCTTTCTCTAATGCTCGTGCTCTTCTGCCTCTCAACCCTCTTCTGCATCTCATGATCGGTTTTGATTTGGTCGAGCCTGCCGCTCTTGATTCTGTTGATCCTGCTGGCCTCCTGTATCTGCTGCGTCCTCGCCCCCGCTGTTCTAGCCGCATGAGCAACCTGCATCTTTTCCCTTTCCTGGTCGGCTAAGAATTCGTGGAACTGCCCTTCAAAGGTGTCCTTGTATAAGTTCTGCTCCTTCGCTAAAAATTGCTTCTTCTTCGACGCGTGCGATTTCATGGCTAGCTTGTTGGCCTGGGCCTTCTCCTTCACTTCGTCCTCCGGAAAAATAATGTTGTGGAAGTCCGGGTAGCTAATGCTCCCTGACCGGGTCACGTCCATCAGCCTGAAGAGCCGCTTGAACTTGTTCATCGACAGGTGCACTCCCATCTTCATCATAGCCTCCTTGACTTCCTTGATGCTCAAGCTTCCGGAGCCGTCCGTGTCCATGTCCTTGAAGAGTTTCGCCAGGAAGTCCTTCCTCGCTCCCATTTCGGTGAACCTGTGACGAGCGTAGCGAGGAGCAGCGAGCGAAGCGAGCCGTGTTAGAGTGTTATTTGTTGAGTAGGGTTGAGCGGGGGCTCGTCCAAAGCTATCAGCGCAGCAAACTGCGGCCGAAAATAACTTATTCGAAGCTAGGAGCGAAGCGAGGAGCGAAGAGGATGTTCTTGCTCTTATTCTTGTTCGTCTCGCAAGACCTCGCTATCAGCGTAGAAACTACAAACCCCAAATAACTTGTTCTCAGCTCGTCGCTTCGCTCCTCGCTGCGTCTCACCTCTTTCTGATGACGCTCACGACCTCCTCCTCTAGCACTGCGATTTCTTCTGTCTCCTCGATTACGTAGCTAACTATGTCCACGTCGAGCTCTGCGAAAAGCGTAGCGAGGAGCGAAGCGACGAGTTAGTTTTAAATGTTCTTAATGCTCGTAGCTTCGCTCCTCGCAACAAATCATTGCCTCACCTGCGATTGCCGTCAAAAGATTGTTGGTCCTCACGACCATGTAAATGATAGGCATTTGCAAGATGCTCGGGAGGAACATGATGGCGTCAATAATCAAGTGTCCGAGGGTCTGCACAAATAGTGTTAGTGTTAGTGACGATAAAGAAAAAGTGGTACGCCCGTCCACTCTTTCTCACCTCCCCGCCCAACCAGCCCCAACCTAAGTCGGTGTCTACTAACCCAAAATTACTGACGACCATGGCTAGATACAAGCAGTTACATAGCAGAACGATGTCCAATATCCTCTTCAACAGGGTTCGGCTGTGGAAGGGGTAGATGAGCTTCAGGTCAATGGCTGCGACGAGCGTAACGACGAGCGTGAAGATTGGAGTTGACGGGTTAGAATTGCGTAGAGGTGATAGTGGCGGAGACCAGCTACTAGCAGCTACTAGTAGCTTCGCTTTTCGCGGGGCCTCACCAGCGTTTTGTTTGAAGATGCTCTCGAGCTTCGAGGTGACCTGGCTATTTACGTTGGAGCCTTGGCGGCCAATGCCAGACGCAGAAGAGTTTACTGTCGAACTTTGCCTTCCCACGCCAGACGATGCCCTCCCTATTCCTCCTCCTCCGTGGTCATCGCCGTGATGTCTATGGTGTCCATGATGCCCACCGTGTCCCCCATGATGGCCGCCGTGGTGTCCTCCGTGGTGTCCTCCGTGATGCCCATGATGTCCTCCGTGATGTCCTCCGTGATGTCCTCCGTGATGTCCCCCATGCCCATGATGGCCGTGATGTCCATGGTGCCCCCCGTGCCCATGATGGCCGTGGTGCCCGTGGTGTCCTCCTCCGTGCCCTCCTCCGTGCCCCCCCGCGTGAATCTTGGCCCCTATGGCGCCCACTGCGAGAATTTTGCTTTTTGCAGTGTTCATGGCTTTCACTTTATCTTCGCGCTTCTTCTCCTCTTCCTTCCCCGCCTCCGCCTCATTATCGTCCGTCCTTCCCTCGCTTTTCTTCCTGGCGGAGGCGTAATCGTCGTAGTCGCCCTCGAGTTTGTTCGCTGTCGAGTAGCGCGTCAGTGTGAGGAGGCTTTCGCGCTTATTCGATAATTCGCCCATTTCGATGTCATTAGTTGGGGAGCCCCCTCTTGACGAGGATCTTGACGAGGAGGAAGAAGAAGAGGAAGAAGAGCTGCCGCTGCCGCTGCCGCTGCCCTCCTCCTTTTCTTCCACGGTAATCCCGGGTTCTAATGCGGAGCCGAACTTTCGCGAGCCTAGCGGAGAGCGGAGGAGCGGCGAAGCGACGATGTTAGTAAATTGGCGCCGCGCTCAGCTCCTCCCTAAACTTCTTACTTACCTTGCGGCAGAGTAGATGCAACCCCCTCTTTCTCCTTCTTCTCCTTCTTCTTCTTCTCCTTCTCCTCCTGCTCCTTCTTCAACTTCTTCGCCTTCCTTTTCTCTTCTCTCAACCTCTTTAGCTCTCCCTCCTCGTTGATGTTGGCCCACTCCGGATCGTCGTCGTCCTGCGACGAGCGAAGCGAGGAGCATTAGCGAGGTGTGGAGCGAAGCGACGAGTTAGTTTAGAATGCTCTTAATGCTCGTCGCTTCGCTCCTCGTTGCATAATTCTATCTTCTACTTCGTCGCTTCGCTCCTTGCTGGGCTTCGTCCTCGCAGTTTCTCACCTCGTCGTCATCCGCCCCCTTCCCTTCCACCTCTCCTATGTAGTCTTCCTCTTGGATGAACTGCTGCTCGCGCTTCATTTCCAGTTCCGCCAGCACGTCGCGGTTCTGCAGCCCTGTGTAGAAGTCGTCTGCTGCGAGAGAAGTGCGGCGCCTATTACTCGGCGATATCAACACTGGCGGGGGCGCTTGCGAGTGTCTGTGAAGCACTTCGTCCACGCGGTCCACCATGTCCTCCTTGATCTCCTTAATTCGCACGCTAGCCTGCGAGCGACGAGCGTAGCGAGTCGAAGTTTTGAGTTAACGAGTTAGAATTACGTAGCGAATGAAAGCGACTTGAGCGTTTAGACTAACGCTACTAGCGCAGATGAATTACGAACGTAAGTGTTGCATTCCCAGCTCGTCGCTTCGATCCTCGCGACTTCGTACCTTGCTCGTGATGCTCGAAAGGATTCCGGGCTCGGCCATCTTGGCCTCATACTCCATCTCCTCCATATCGCGAATGCGTATCGAGCGTTCCCTCAAGTGTGAGCGCTGTGAGTGAGGAGTGAGTTAGAGTTGTTGAGTTGCGGAAGTGACAGTGTCGCAAATATATCGCTGGGCTCGCGCTCACCTGCTCGGCCTCCTTGATCTTTAAAGCCTTCACCGCCTCTACGTTGTCCTTCGTTGCGTCCAAGACTGCCTGTTCCTTTCGTGAGATGCCTGCGATGAGCGAAGCGAGCGCGAGCAAGGCGCCATAGGGAGCGTGTTAGTGGCGGAGATAGCGAAAGCGAGGAGTGGAGCGACGAGCCGAAATATCGCCGCCACTAATACGATTGCTGCGCTCGCCGCTCCTCGCTAAAATACCACGAATACATCGCGCTTCGCTCCTCATGGTCCTCATGGAGACTCAAATCGTACCGTCCTGAATGATTTCTAGCCTGTCCTCGTACTGGAAGGTGGTGTCGCAACCTGCAATGTTGAGCAGCTTAAGCTCGGCATTTCTAACTGCCCTAAAGAGGAAGTACGAGACGAAGAAGAGGACCCAGCCTACAGCTGCAAAAGATGCAACAGTTGTGAAGTCTGCAAACGAGAAGATGAGAAGATTGGGGTCAGAAAGTGGTCACCCAACCCACTACACTACTACTATCTAACTAACTGTCTCACCTAACGTAGAGTCCACTTCTCCTCCCCCCCCTCCTAATCTCCTGTGTCCGTCCCCCCCCCCTCGTATAATTCGTAGCTTGTGTAATTGGTGGAATTGCCGTAATAATCCACTTCGTCAGGCCAGAACGCCTTCACTACCTTATATCTGATCAAGTTGAGAATCAGAAGGAAGATGAAGAAGGCCCAACTCGAAATTTCGATCTGTGAATTAATTAATTGAGGAGTGAAGAAGTGTTAGCAAAGTGTAGTAGCTATTAGTGTTTTAGTGTTTATCTTGGCTCGCTAACCCTAAACTTACCTCGCAAACCTCGAGGAAACTCTTGTCGTAGCACGCGTGCAGGTAGCTGGCGAAGTCGAAGCCTGCGAGGAGCGGCGAGCCGTGTTAGAATTTTGTAGCGAGGAAAGTGCTTGAGCATTTAGACTAAAGCGAGGAGCTGAGCGACGAGTTCATAGACAATGCATTTTCTACGCTCCGAATTCAGAGACAACGCGTTCTCTACGCTCCGATTTCATAGACAACGCGTTCTCTAGTTTACGAGGAGCGAAGCAACAAGTTCAAAGACCATGAGTCCTCGTTCATAGAAAACGCGATCTCTACGTTACTGGTCGCTTCGCTCCTCACACGGGCTCCTCAAGCGCTTGAACATTTAACTCTAAAACTACGTCGCTTTGCATTGTTACTCCCTAAATCATCGCATTTCCAGCTCGTCGCGTTCGCTCCACGCTGCGTCTCACCCTCCAACGCGTACTGCTCAATGAAAAAATGCTGCAATAGCTTCATTTCCATTTGGTTCCTCAAGTCGATGTGCTTGTACGGTCTCTTGTGAAATGTGCTGGTGTACTCTCTCATGCCTCTGCTGTGGTACTGGTTGAGCAGCTCGGGAATCGGAGCGGAGCAGATGTGGTCGATCTTCATCTTCAGCCTCTGCGAGGAGCGTAGCGAGCGAACGAGCGGCGAGCGAAGCGAGCCGTGTTAGAATTGTAATTGTGTGGCGACGAAAGCGAAAGCATTTAGACTAAAGCTACGAGCAGCACGTGGCTTCGCTCCTCGCAGTGTCTCACCTTGCTTAAGAACATCATCATGATACTTTGGAGGATGAAAAACATGGCTGAGAAAAACACCACGATGTGGGCGAACTCGAAGGCAACGAGTGCAGCTGTGAGGTTTAAAAGGGTGAATACGAATTCGGGTTAGACAAATTTGTAGCTGAAACGCATGATATTATTATTATAATCACATTATCGAGTCTCCTCACTCCTTCACTCCTCGCTCCGGCTGTGTCGTCCTCGGCTCGCTTCGCTCGCTCGCCTCACCTCCGTGCCCTACGCTGTTGGTATTGATGGCCATAAACACTCCGAAACTGCGACGAGCGTAGGGTTAACCCAGCGAGTCGCATGAAGATTGGCGTTATTGAGTTAGAATTGCGTGGCAGTGATAGTGGCGGAGACCAGCTACTAGTAGCTCGTCGCTTTGCTCCTCGCTGGGCTTCGTCCTCTTGTTCCTCACCTAATGAAACCAAGGATAGTCAGCTCCTTATAAACCTTCTGCATCATCTCCAGATAAATGCTCCCGTCGAGCTTTGCGTAGAGGTGCTCGTCGAAGAGCTCGAACATTATCGTGAACGCTATTATGCCCATGAAGCACCAGGTTGTGTATTCTACGTCTAATTGGGCGCCGAGGCCAAAGACGGAACCGGCCATTGGGGTTAACAGGGAGGAGCACTAGCAGGAGGAGCTAAGTTAGTTAAGGAGTAAGTTGTGTGAGGGAGGGGTTTGAAGGGGGACCAAGAGGGGTTGAATAGCGCGGGAGGGGGCTGATCAGGGTGGTAAGGGGAACACCAGCGAGGGGTGGGAGGTGGAACGTTGCACTCGGCGCGTTCTGTATTGGTGTTGTTGGATCTGAAGCTTCGCAGAGCGCTGGAACCGACGAAGACGTGAAAGGGTGTCAAATTGCGGAACTGCCTTGATTTTAACAAAGCTACAACATCAGCGCACTATCTGCTAACCACCGACCCGGCAAATCCTCTCCACCTCGTAACTCTTAATCCCGAAGAGAAAAACGCTTTACTGAACTGCCCCAACCCCCGATGAACCTCGCTGCCATTTTCAGCAAAGGGATTGACGGAGAGCTCCCTGAAAAGGAGACCGAGGCGTCTTACGATGTGTCCCCGGCTAAGCTACACCTTCCGCTACATTTGCCGAAGAGTTACCTCTCTACATTAAGGCGAAGTGCCAGGCACCCAGCACCTACACAAGCCGCAGACCTACTGGCTCGGGTGGAGAGCGTAAGCAAAGCCAGCTTCGAGGAAGGTCACACTCTCGTCTCCAAGACGGGTCCCACCTCCTTCGTTGTTCGCAAGCACAACACCGGCAGACATTTCTCGGTCAAAGTAGGGGCAGGCAGGTCTTGCACGTGCCCGGAGTGCGAGGCGTCAGGGGAGATTGACACAAAGGGGAGGTTGTGCCCGGCGACTCTGTATGTTTTATTGAAGGTCTTGCAGATACCTGATGACAGTCCCTTGATATACAAGGAGAAGTGGAGCGGTGTGGAGATTGGTCGTGTTTGTGAGGTAAGGCGAGCGAAGCGAGCCGAGGA
>BLQM01000259.1:37983-50433 GCA_012489335.1 Triparma laevis f. inornata
GGAGGGGGGAGGTGTGGAGCGAGCCGAGGAAGGAAGGGGGGAGGATGTGGAGCTCGAGCGACGAGGTTTTTTGCCCCGCTCGAGTGACGAGGTTTTTGCCCCGCTCTCGCTCCTCGGATGTGGAGCGAGAGCGCAGTGATGAGAACTACGGAAGTACTTTTATACTAACTCGTCGCTTCGCTCCTCGCTCGGGCTTCGTCCTCGGCTCGCTTCGCTCGCGCAGGCTGCGAACGAACAGAAGAAGAAGATCGTGAAGCAGAACTACGAGAAACCCTTCAAGGGAAACTGGGTGGGGGGCGAGTGGGGCTACGACGACAACTACGACGAGCGCTACGGGTACGGCGGGTACGACAGGCGCGACAGGGAGATCATGGGGGGGGTTTACGGGTTGGACGCGCAGAGCAAGAAGGGGAGGACTTTCAGGATAGGCGAGGGCATCGAGGAGATGAAGGCGAAGGACGGAAGTATCATGGCCAGTGTTGGCTCTTACACCAGAAATAGTGGGGTGGGCAGGATGAAGAGGTGAGGCGCCACGAGGACGAAGCTCAGCGAGGAGCGAAGCGACGAGTTGAATATCTTGCTTCGTCGTAGCTTCGCTCCTCGTAAAGTAGAGAACGCGTTGTCCATGTCACTTAATTCTAACACGTCAATGCTCGTCGCAGCATCGACGACATGTACGAGCCGCCTAGGAACAGGGTCTTCGCCGTTAAAAATTACGACGACGGGAGCTCGTTGATCAGTTCTGACGTGGGCGGCCTGCCCATGATCATGCCTGCGCCGGGGACGGAAAGGAGCGGGAGGAGCGGGATGAGCAGCGCGAGGTCGGACTTGTCCGCGGCGTCTACGGAGTCCACGGCGACCACAAGTTTAGAAACGGTGGAGTATCCGTTTTTTATCAGTGGGGGCAGGAAGGTCGTCCAGCAAGGTGAGAAGAGCGAGGAGCGAAGCGACTAGCTGGGAATGCGACATTCGTGGTCGTAATTGAGCTACGCTGGTAGCCTTAGACTTAGACTAAATGCTCAAGCCGCTTTCATCGTTACACAATTCTAACTCGTCGTCGCTTCGCTCGCCGCAGGATGCGTCCTACCCCCCGGCATGAAGATCCGACACCCGAGCCTGCTGTACGGTAAGAACTTCGTTCACTTGATCAAGGAGTTCCTGTACGTCTGGGACGGAACCAAGGGCAAGGAGGACAAGCAGTTCTTGGCGGAGAAGATCAGGAAGCTCTGGATTAGCAACAGCGTTTTCAAGATGTGGGCGAGCAACGTTCATGGGAGGAGCGAGGAGGTACGAAGCGACGAGCTGGGAATGTGACAATTGCGTTCGTAATGAGTCTCCATAAAGCGTTGTCTATGAACTCGGAGCGAAGCCGGAGAGAACACGTTGTCTATGAACTCGTCGCTTCGCTCCTCCCCGGGAATGCGATAATTACGTTCGTAATTCATCTGCGCTAGTAGCGTTAGTCTAAACGCTCAAGTCGCTTTCATTCGCTACGTAATTCTAACTCGTTAACTCAAAACTTCGACTCGCTACGCTCGTCGCTCGCAGAGGGCAAAAAAATTAAAGAAGGCGAGGTTGCGGCTGACGGTCGTCATGCAAAACGGGACCACCGTGGGCGTTTGCGTGTCACCCTTGGTTACTGGGAAGGAGGTGTGCTACGCTGCCTTGAGGAAGAGGTACGAAGTCGCGAGGAGCGAAGCGACGAGCTGGGAATGCGATATTTTTGGTCGTAATTTAGCTACGCTGGTAGTTTTAGTCTAAACACTCAAGCTTCCTTTTTTTGCTACGAAAATTCTAACACGTTAACACCAATCTTCGTGCGACTCCCTTCGCTCGTCGCAGGAAAATGGTGAATAGCAATGTGAATAGGAGGGCGATGGACATGCAGCTCGTGTTCCAAGGCCAAGTCATCGACGCGAGGAGGACCATGTTGGACGCCGGAATTTCTGACAGGAGCACGTTGGTCATGAACTTCGATAATTTGCAGGTTAACAGGAAAACGAGGTTGGGGGGGGGAAGTTCTGTGACGGCGTCGTTGAAGATGTAGAATGAATGAATAAATATGATATGGATTACAATACAATTTTTTGCTCCTACGTTAGTTAGTTTCTTACAGTTTTTGATGATAACCCTGGCGGTGGTTAATTTACACCGCGTTGGCGTTGTTCTCGTTGGCGTTCGTCTTGGCAGCTTCTTCTTTTGTGCAGTCCTGCTGTTCGCAACTGAAGTCCTTGGTGCAGGCGACGAACTGGGGATGGTATGTTCGACGGGGGGGTTAGAATTGTGGCAAAATTAATAAAGCAGTTCCTGAACTCTCACCTGCTTCCGGAACAGGCCGGGGACCACGCAGAACACGTTATAAACGATCACAATAACCGTGAAAGCAAACGTAGCCTGTTCAAAATGAATCCCGTAAGCACTGCACCCGCTATTAATCACGAAAGCGATCAACGAAAACGCGCAAATCACGCAATCCATAATGAGCTGCGACGGGCGAAGCGACGAGCGCCAACGAGTTAGAATTGCGTAGTGTTGAAATTGGCGTCTACTGTTAACACTACGAACAACGAACGGAATTAATGCATTCCGAAACACCAACAGCTTCTCACCTGCTTCCACTCAGCAGCGCGAGTGCGAGCATCGTAGAAGCGTAGAGTCCAAAGCACGTAGAAGAACTGAACGATGGAAACGAACCAGCACATCAACGCGAAAGCTGCGGAAGCCTTTTCGTCGGAGGTTTTGTTGGAACCCCACAGGGAATCTCCCCCGCACCAAGTACCCCAAACGCCTAAGTTCGCCCAGACGAACGTTGCCACGCGCCAGGCGGCGAGGAACTTGAACATGAGAGGGGGGATTTCGGCGTACTTTGGTTCGTCAGGTTTTGCGGTTTTTTCGACGGAGTCTTTCGGGCTGTTATCAACGCTGTTGGTGTCGGAGCCTGTGCCGTCCATGGTGATTGATCTGGGTGGGGGGGGGGGGAGCGGGGGGGGTTAGAGCACGCTCTGAAGTTAAGGACGACGAAGGAAACTGCGCGCTGACAATTGAGGGAGCGTAAAGGTGCCATAATTCTTTTCTCAGAATGCTTGAGAGATATAAACGTCGCTTATTGCCTCCTAGCCTCATCAGTTGTCGCTGGTAACAACATTGGCCTCTGAGATGAGTCACATAATTCACAATATAGGTTTTCAGAAAATCAAGTTAAAATCCTGATAAACGAAAAAATCGAAACCAAGCTTCTCGTCATCGCTGTACACTGCGCCATCAATCACGTCACCAGGTTGTTATATCTTGCTAGTGGCGTGGTTTTTAGTTCTAATCCATCTATATCTCTTTCAATATATTCCATTTCCATTGCTAAAGCAGAACGGCCGTCGGCAAATAAAAAGCTCCCTCTGCCTCCTGTTCTTCCACACGCAACCCTGAAGTCTGTTACCCTTTCTACGTACACTCCTGCCCCATAAATACCCCCGCAACCCCCTCAACACACACCAACGCCACCAAAATGAAATCTATTCGAGCCTCGGCCGAGACTCCTGTCCTTTCTCGTCCTCGAATACCAATGCCGTCACGGATACGGTGGCGAACTCCGCTCTCCCCCATTATAGTCTTCCTTTCCCTGCTCGTGTCGTTCGCTGTGGCTAATGAATACTACATTGACTGCGAACAGCCCTCAGTGTCGACATCCTGCACTGCGTCTGAGCCTTGTAGCACAATCAGCGTTGCGCTAAACGCCTTGTCGGAAGCCTCAGTTACGGAGCCAGGTAAATCAAAGCTCTCTCTCTCTCTCTATCTCGCAGTTAACTCGCTATATTTCACTCTACACTAGCACTAACCCCCCCCCTCCCCCCCCCTCCTTCTCAGCAAACACCCCCTCAACCCACACCTTCTCCGCCCGCGGAACCTGCACCGGTCCCCTCAACACCAACCTCCACCACCTCGACCCCCTAAACTCCACCACAATAACCCTCAAACGCTGGGACGCTAATTTCACGATAGACTGTCAGGATGATAGCAGCCCGAATTCTAATTTTACGAGAGGTGAGCGTGGGGGAACAAAAGCCGAGGGAAGCTGATGATGAATATACCGACTCCACACTTTCGCTACGTTCAACCCTCCGGGGCCCGCTACGCGGGGCCTCGCCCTAGCGCTTTCTCAATCGTTTTTTACAATCCACCAATTAAATACGCTCTCGAGGTTCGACATTGTTCCGGCCGTTCCGCTCCAGGGCACGCTGCGCCAGGCCAAAAGTTGGCACTTTCCTCGTTGTTGTTTTTGTCGTTTTCTTCGCTCCTCCACCACTAACCCAACCCACACACACACACACCGCCCCCTCTTATGCTCGCTTAGCCCTAATAATGACCAAACACGGTTTCACCCGCCTCGAATCCCTCTCCATCCAAAACTGCGGTACCAAATCCTTCACCAACACCGACCCTCGCTCCGAAGGCTTCAACGGCGGCGCCATCCTAATCGAAGGCGGGAATATAACCGGCACAGACTCCTTCCATTTCGTTGATGTGCAGTTTTATGATAATGGAGCGGAGAGGGGGGGGGCGTATTGGGGTGGGGGATTATACGAGGAGTCCGAGGATTGAGATTTTGGATTCGACGTTCGTGGGGAATGAGGCGACGTTGTCGGGGGGGGCTATACACTTTCCGTTTCAAAGGTTTGGGGAGAGGTGAGCGAGAGGATTTGGAGCTCGAGCGACGGCCGCTTGAATGCTTGCTCTCGCTCTTCGGTTGTGCCGCTCTCGCTCCTCGGATGCATCGCTCTCGATCCTCGCATTAAATACATTCCAAACTAACTCCCCCCTCCCCTCCTCATGCTTCGCTCCTCGTGCTTCGCTCCTCTTTTTTTTGCAGAGTTCAACCCCTCTCCATTCACAACTGCACCTTCCTAAGCAACAGCGTCGACCCCGACGTCGGCCACGGCGGCGCCATCTCCATCTACGGCGGCAACATCGACGCCGCCCAACACCTCAACTACGTGCAACGCCTCAACCTCACAACATCCTACTTCAGTAAAAACTCAGCCCTCCTCGGCGGCGCCCTATTCGCTACCGGTTTGGAACCATCTTCGTTCACGCTTAACCCGATTGACGCGGACACTTTCAGCCTCCTCCGCGATTCCATCTCCCACACGACCTTCTACAATAACAACGCATACCAAATGGGCGGAGCAGCGAGGTACGTAGTGCGAGGAGCGAACGACGACAACGAGGAGCGAACGACGATAACGAGGAGCGAAGTGACGAGGATGTCGCTCTCGCTCCTCGATTACGAAGACATCATGAATACAACGAGGAGGCTCTTCGAAAACAACATCCGCTCATATTGAAACGACGAGATATGAAAACGACGTAAATAGAACACCGAGCGAGAGAAACTCGTAGGCTCTTCGAAAACGCTGCTCGAAGAACTCATCGGCTCTTGGAAAACGCAGCTCCAAGAATTCGTCGGCTCTTCGAAAACAACAGCCGCTCATATTGAAACTCCTAGTTCAATTCGTCGCTTTGCTCCTCGGTTCGCTTCGCTCGCCACTCCTCGCATCAAGAATATTCTAAACTTACACGCTCGCTGCGCTACGACAGCCACCAACACGTCTACGGCGGCACCCTGTACGACAACTGCGAAATAATAAACAACGTCGCCAAGGGCTTGAAGCTGTGCCCTCAAGGCGACGAAACCTGCGCTGGAACCGGTGGCGGAATTGGTGCCGTTTATACAACGCTGGAAATATCAAACTCCAGAGTGCACGAGAACCAGGCTCAAACTTCCACCGAGTTCTCCCCTCGTGGAGCTGGGATATACGCGTTTTACGATACGCATGGGACGTTGGATCCGGAGAAGATTACTCCGGATGCGCTGTTTATGCTCATGAGTGAGGTTAGCAATAATACGTGTACGAGTAATGATGGGGCAGCGGAGGGGGGTGGGATTTGGTTGAATGGAGGAGGTGAGAAATGAAGTTACGAGGACGAAGCCCGGAAGGAGCGAAGCGACGATGTGTTCTATTGGTGGTGGAAGTGAAACTCGTAGCGGAGCGACAAGCTGAAATATCACGAATACATCGGAGCGAGCGAAAACAAGGAGCGAAGTGACTCATAGAGCCTCATTATCACGAATACATCGTCGCTTCGCTCCTCGCTGCCGCTCAAACGAGGAGTGGTCGCTCCACGCTACCGCTCAAACGAGGAGTGGTCACTCCTCGCTGAAACATCACGAATACATTGTCGCTTCGCTCCTCATGACTCGTAGTTGTACTTTTTTAGCTCACTTAATTCTCAAACGGCTTCGCTTCGCTCGCCGCTATTTTCAGGACAAGTTCTTGACACACTGATCGAAGGGAACAAGGCCCTGTCCAACACGGTTCATAGCTTAGAGTACAACGCCGGCGGAGGGATTTACGTCCAACGGTCAGGCATGCTCGCCGAAGACGGCGAGGACGGCTTCATCGTCGTCAGGAACGTCACTTTCAACGAAAATCAGGTCAGCCCGGGGGGGTACGGCGGGGCCTTGTTCGCCAAGGGCAGCACCGTCATTGACATCGACGAGAGCACGTTCAACGGCAACACCGTCACGAGCAGCCAGAGGATCAAGGCGGCTGGAGGCGCGGTGGCCTTCACCTCCGGCGTCGTCGCGACAGTCACCCTCTCAACCTTCACTGGCAACTCCGCCAAGCCGTTGAGGGGCCACAGCTACATCGTGGAAGGAGGTGAGAAGCTGCGAGGACGAAACCTAGCTAGGAGCGAAGCGACGAGTTTCGCGATCTCCACTTCTAACTCGTCGTCGCCTCGCTCCTCCGCTCGTCGCAGACTCGAGCTACATGCCCGAGCCGGACGGTTTGAGCGGAGAAGGCGGAGCCATCTTTGCCGAGGCCAGTACTCTGTACGTGGCCAGCACGACCTTCCAAATGAACAAGTGCTCTTCGGGCTACGATTCCGGGGCGTCTGGTGGGGCAATTTCGATCGTGGGTGAGTCAGTTAGTATTGCGAGGAGCGAAGTGAAGCGACGAGAATGTGTCGCTCCTGCATCTTATCCTCGCATTAAGAACATTCTAAACTAACTCGTCGCTTTGCTCCTCGCACAGCTAACAACGGCTTCAAAGAATCAGAATTCGACACCGTTCGCTTCCTCTACAACGAGGCCATCAGCTCCGATGACACCACCGTAGATAAGGCGTCGGGAATGGGCGGAGCCGTCCACGTCATGAGCGCAAGTCCCATCTTCATAAGCTGTGAATTCAAGGGAAATATTGCCAAGAGTGGTGGGTCGAAGAATAGTATTGGTGGTGCTGTAGGTGAGACAGGGGGGGGCGACGAGCGACGAGCGAAGCGAACCGAGGAGCGAAGCGACGGTAATTACACGAGTCGCGATTATTATTATATCGCGGCTCCCCCGAACGAACATTATACTAACGCATCGCTTCGCTCGCCCCCCNAACATCGGCATCGGGGTCTTCAGCAAAGGCCCGAAATTCGTCATGTGCAACTTCGAGAACAACGAGGCCGCCGGAGACCAGGAGGACTTCCAGAGCTCGGGGATCAGCATCATGCAGTCCGGGAGGGGCGGAGCCATCGCAGCCGTCGCCAGCGTCATGTGGGTGGCGAACTCCACCTTTACCAATAATAGGTGAGACGAGGCGAGCGAAGCGAGCCGAGGAGCGAAGCGAGCCGAGGAGCGAAGCGACCATATATTCCCCGTTTTCGCTCGCTCCGATGTATTCGTGATATCTTTCAGCGAGTCGCTTCGCTCCTCGCTTTCTCGTTTTCGTTATCTCCACCACTAACACAGCTTGTAGAGCAACCGCGCGAGACAACTCGCTGGTCCCCAGTTTAGGTGGAGCCATTTACCTGGACTACGACAGTAAGGGGAAGTTCATCGGGAGCGCGTTCACCAAGAATCAAGCTTCCAACGGCGCCGGCTCGGAGATCTGCGCCATCGCAGTCGTCCGAAACGACGAAGAAGAACCGACCATCGAAGACCTCGACGTCGACGTCCTCAAGAACGAGGCGAACAGCAGGTGAGGCAAAGCTTTGCGGCGAGGAGCGAAGCGACGAGCTGATAGTACTGGTAGTAGCTCGTCTCCGCTACTTTCGTCGTTACTAAATTCTAACTCGTTATCGCCAATCCTCATACGACTCGCTACGCTCGCCGCTCCTCGCAGCCTCGTCTTCCACAACACAACCTTCGAACCCCTCCTGTTGACTCGAGATCGCCGCCTGGTCGTTACCCCTACGGTGCTGATCTTCGGCGGCACGGTCAAATTCATGGACGGAAAGTTCGGTAAAGGGATGAAGATCATCATTGCCGGACCAGGATCCCTCGACCTCTTTGGAGGGTACTTGGAAAACGTCGCCCTAGCGGACGCCAATCTTCTCATCGAGGGACCGCTCGAGCAGGCCTACCTCGACGTTCTAGCCTGGAACGCAGACCTCTCCTTCGAACCTAAAGCGAAATGCACTCTTTGCGCGGTATCCCCGGCCCACCTCAACAGCCTAAAAATGGTCAACGCCTCCGTCTCTTCCTCCGCGGGGATCGTCGTCGAGGGAGACGCTTGGTGAGAAAATGCGAGGAGCAAAGCGACGAGCTGGGAATGCGGTAATTCCGTTCGTACTTCGGCTGCGCTTGTATTGTTGGTCTAAACGCACAAGCTTCTTACTTCGCTTCGCAATTCTAACTCGTCGTCGCATCGCTCCTCCGCTCTTCGCTACGCTCGTCGCAGGGTCTTCGGAGGCAAAATCTGCGGCTGCGATCCGAAGACTCCGCACACCGACGCTCCTCAAGGCACGATGCCCACTTTCGAGGCAAAGCAGAATATGCTCTTCGGCGCTCCGTCGTCGGACTTCTTTAACGATATGTTCGCTATGTCGTATCCGATCTCGCCCAACACGAGGTGCGAAAACGCGAGGAGCGAAGCGACAATTTCTTCGTTTGTGCTAGTAGCTTCAGTGTCAGCATGGACGCTGTTCTCGTCGTTAAGTAATTCTAATTCGTTTACTTAAATCCTCACGCGACTCGCTACGCTCGTCGCAGAAACCACCTCCAGAATATCTCCGACCACAAGCCGTGGCCGATCAAGATCGACGGCCTGATGCTGAGCGTGATTGGCGTATTAAGAGTCGCCGTGGAGTATATCCACCTCAATAATTCTGCCGCGATAACAATTAATGAACAGGGGAAACTCTTCGTAGGTGCCCAGGTCAACCTAATATCGGATGGAAAATTGTCGGGAGACAACGACCACGTTAGTTTGTATAACTACGGAGTTATCGAGCACTCGTGCGTAACGAATTACCTTCACCTCGTTGGAAACTTCCACCAAACGGCTAGAGGCTACATGGCCCTGGAGGTGAGACCGAGCTGTGAATACGACAATTACGTTCGTAATTTGTCTGCGCTAGTGGCTTTATCTAAGCGCACATGCCGCTTTCGTCGCTGCGTAATTCTAACTCGTCAATGCCAATCTTCATGCGACTCGCTACGCTCGTCGCAGCTTCCCGGAATCGCGGATTGGACTAGCCCAATTTGGCAGTTCGAGGGATCCTCCAACGTCAACGGTACATTGAACATCTCGTTCGTGGGGGGAGAGACGATTCGGATAGGTGACGCGTGGCCGATCGCTACGTTCCTGCCATCCTCGACAGGTTCGAAGAATTATTTTAATGTCGAGACTTTAGGTACGAAGTCGCGAGGAGAGAAGCGACGAGCTGGGAATAAGATAATTACGGTCGTAATTCGTCTGCGCTGGTAGCTTTAGTATAAGCGTGCAATCTGCTTTCTTCGCTACGCAATTCTAACTCGTTAACTCCAAATTTCACGCGACTCGCTACGCTCGTCGCAGCACCGAGCGGTGTCAGTTTGCAGACCCAGACGATGGACGGGATTTTGGTCGGTGAGGAAGGGATAGTAGGAAGTAGCGGACAGGCGGATACTCTGGAGGTTCAAGTCAAATACATGAGCTGCGGCACCCTTTACGAGTACGCGAATAATTTGGACTTCGAGGGAAACCCATCGTCACCATGCTACGTTTGCTTGAACGCGAGGGACGGGTGCTCCTACTGCGGAGGTGAATGCATGGAGGCCACGCAGGCGGGGGCACTGCCCTATGGCTCCTGTGCGACGGAGAATTGCTGCGAGGCCGAGTGCTCTGGTCGCGGAGAGTGCGATGATTCGGAATTTGGGGAGCCGAAATGTGATTGCGATTGGTTCTTCGACGAAAACAGCGACGATGGGGGCTGTGAGGGAATCTCGACGGAAGGAACTTTGGTGCTTACGTGTGGCGTATCGCTTGCGCTTTTGGTAGTTATTAGCATGGCGTACTATCAGGTAAGAAACTGCGAGGAGTGAAGCGACGATCTGGGAATGCGCTGATCCCGTAATTCTAACTCGTTAACTCCAAACTTCACGCGATCCGCTACGCTCGTTGCAGTTCCACAACCGTCGCAAGCGCGAGGTTGTCGAGAATGCGTTGGAAGAGCTACGCTACGGTCTGCTCACGGACCACAACAAGGACGAGAAGACGGAGTCGACTAGGAACAAGGAAAGCCAGGTCACCGACGGCTACGTTAAATCCCTACAGCAACAGCTGTTTTTGAAGGACGTGGCCGTGCCGTTCTCGGAGGTGACACTGGATGAAGTTATTGGAGAGGGCACGTACGGCGTCGTGTACAAGGGTTTGTGGCGTGGCGGCGCGGTAGCGATCAAGATGATTCGCCCGAACGTGAGTTGCCGAGCGATGCGAGGATGTGTAGGCGGATTGACTGAATTGAATAAGATATTCTAACACGGCTCGCTTTGCTCGCCGCTAACCTTCCAGGTCCTCATAGGGATGGGCATCGATGAGATCGAGCAATTTAAGGAAGAAGCTTATTTGATGTCCCGACTCCGCCACCCCAACATCGTCCTGATCATGGGCATCTCCATGCGAAACCTCGAAGCTCTCAAAGCTCCCACACGACAGTTCTCGAAAGACTCTCGTCGAGACTCCGCCGACAGCGAGCAGGAACGACCGAGCTCTGTCGAGTCCTTGTATATCATAAGCGAGTACATGGAGCAGGGCTCCCTCGCCGACATTATGGTTATGGTAAGAGAAGAGGAGGAAGCTTTGGCGGAGGCGCGGGGCGTGTCGTCAACTTCGAGTTCTTCGGATTCCCGTTTGGGGTGGGGGTACGAAATGGTTCTGGCGTGCGCGCTCCAGGCAGCACGCGGCATGACCTACCTCCACTCCTACTCGCCGCCGATCTGCCATCGCGACCTCAAATCCGCCAACCTGGTCGTCGACGACCATTGGGTCGTGAAAATTACTGATTTTGGCGTCACCCGAATGTTACCCTCCGGCGAGGGCAACCTTAATAAGTCCATCTACGGCTCCAAAGGAGCCCTAGGTCAAAAGTTCACCCCGCCGCAGAACTCGCCGACGTTCGATACGCTAGGAAGGGAGTCCATGATCGGGGCGTGGATGACGAGTAATATAGGTAAGTTGGTACGGCGAGGAGCGAAGCGACGATATAAAGGCCTCGTGGCTCCTCGATGAAACCCTCTAACTTGGCGTTTCGCTCCTCGGCTCGCAGGAACGACGGCGTGGGCCGCTCCGGAAATGTTGACCGCGGCTGCCGACGCGTCTTACTCTCTCAAGGTCGACGTCTACTCCTTCGGGATTGTTCTCTGGGAGTTGTGGGAGCGGCAAGTCCCTTTCATGGAGTACACCTCGAGGTTCGACATGATGGACGCAATCCGCAAGGGAAAGCGTCCGGAATTATCTCCGTCCTGCCCTCCGTTCCTGAAGAATCTCTACGAGCGCTGCGTGGACGGCGAGCCGGGAAAACGGCCCAAGTTCGCCTTGATCGTGAAGGAGTTAAAGGCGGAGTTGAGCCAGCTGAGGGACGGCGGCGACGTCAATAAATCGAGCCGCAGCGATAGCGTCGGCGGCTTCAACTTCCCGTGGTTAGCACGCGGAAATTCGATCGATTGGATTAACAATGGAAACAGCAAGGACTCAAGGGCCGTGAGCAACAACTCGAGCGTTTCGGGGAACAGGCTCGAGAGCACTGACGGCGGCGATTACAAGAAGAGCAGCGCTCAGCCGATCCAGAACGTCGGACAGAGAAAGTACGCGCACAGCATAGTTTCGAACGTGCTCGCGTCCCCCGTTCTATCGCCGATGTGGACGAAAAAGCCGTCGACGAACGGTGGAGGATTAGGAATGGCGGAGGAAGAAGAACTGGATAACTTTTTAGGGGGAGACGACGAGACGAAGCGTCATTCGTTTAGTTAGCTAGAGAAAGTGTATAGTAGATGTAAACTTTGTAAAAGAAGAAGATTTTGGGTGGGGGGTTCCTAATAGCTGCCTCTGTTCAATGGCGCGTTAACAAAATATAACCCCTCTTTGTCCATAACTCTCTCTCTTTCTCTCTCTCTCTCTCCCCCCCCCCTCCTTACTTCCCCTC
>BLQM01000259.1:50537-67289 GCA_012489335.1 Triparma laevis f. inornata
CTTCTCTCTCTCTCTCTCCCCCCCCCTCCTTACTTCCCCTCTCCCCCCCTTATTCATTCAGGTGCGCGAAAACGAGCTTCCTCTCCTTCTGCGTGCTCTTCTTGGCCATCAACTTTGTGACGGCGCCGGCACTCATGCTGCGGCAGTCGATGTCGTCGATGCTCAGGATTTTGTCTCCGACGCGGATGATGTTCAGGAGGGGCGAGTTGTCCCTAACGCAGTGCACGCACGGGCCATTGTTAGAGGAGTCGACGACGACGCCTAACTTGCCAGGCGGAGCGTAGACTGTCTCGACGTCGTACCCCGCGGATGAAGCTCCGAAGGAGCTCGACTGCGAGTTCGCGAAGCCCATGGTGTTGTTCGCTCCTGTGTTTTTGCGTTATTGTGTGGGGTTGTTAATGTGTGTTGAATAGATGATTGAATGGAGCGAGGCGGTGGATTGATTTTGTGTGTGCTCTCAGACGCATTATTGCTGCCGCTTTGGAAGTATCTGGGGTCTCCTCGTGACGCTCCTCATACTACTTGCAATTGGGAGTCGCCGTATTCAGAAAGTCGCTACAGCTTTTAAATTTATCATCATCGAGCACGTCCTATCTCAAATCGCTTCGTCGTGCAAAAGCTTACCTATTGGGGCGAAGAAGGCGCGAGCGAGTGTGTTCGTGGGAGGAGTGTTAGAATTCGAAGGACGACAATGGCGTTGTTTACGAACGAACGATGTGTGAGCTCTCAGTCGCATTATTGCTGCCGCTTTAGGAAGAACTGGGGTCTCCTCATGGCGCTCCTCTAACGTTCACCCCGAAGGGCTTATCCGCATATTGACGCATTCAATGACGATGCGTCTCTCAAAGAATAATATCCTCTCAACGAATACTCAAAGAATACTCAAAGAATATAGCCTCGAAAAACAGCACGCGTCGTCATATCATGGGTTACGTTACGAGTCGCCGTAATCAGAAGCCTGCCTCATGTTTTAAATATATCATCATCGAGCACGTTTCCTCAATCAAGAACAACACAACACACGTCACAACTCACCTCCGCCTAACGCACGGCCCATCAAGTCGTCGCCCGTACTAATCTGCTTCTCCATCTTCTGCAAGTCGCCCCTAATAGAACTCCCGGCGCCCCTACTACTTGAACTGGTTCTGAAATCGTCGTTACTATCGACGCTGGTGATGAAGTCGATGTCTTCGGGCTTGGCGACCTCAAGATCGTACTCGCCCGCTCTGTTCCTCTTCACGTTTCTGGAGTTGCGTGCAGCTTGGTACTGTTCGAGCTCGTCTTCGCCCTCGCTCTCCCACGTGGATCCCGAGTCCTTGTTCCTCTTCTTGTACTCGAAGGCGCCGAGTCCCAGCAGTCCCACCACAACAGCGACTGCTCCGATTGCAACTCCCGCGATCGCTCCAGGGCCCAATCCTCCATCGCTCTTCTTTTCGGCCTCCGGGAAGCTCGTGGAAGAGCCGCCCTCTGACTCGAGAGTGGACGTGACGTCGCCTACGGTCATGCCCGGGGGTACGAGTTCGTCATCGATAGCTGCGGCGAGCGAAGCATGTTAGAATTAATTTTTTCAAGCAGAGACTCGTCTAACAACCCCCAAAATAACTACTACTTGTTCTCTCAACTTCGCCGCTTCGCTCCTACCAAACCCCTTCCTCACCTTCAAGAATGGCCTCTTCGTAGATCGCCTTGAACACCTCAGGGTCCTCTTCCACCAATTCGGTCACCATCGCAACGGGAACGATGGGGGCCTCAGTGGCAGTTTCGTTAGTTTCGACAATACTATACTCCATGTCGATTTCGAGCTCGAGCGAGGTCTCCCCCGCAAGGCGGCGGTAGCGGCGAGCGCGAGCAGTCTGTTGAAGAGCCCTTTCGTTGATTACGGTTTCAGAAACGACTTTTCCGGTTCCGGAGCAGAACTCGACGACATTCGATAGGCCTTCGTATTTGGCGTAGATCACTTCGCAGAAGGTGAAGACCAAAAGGTTGATCACGACTTGAGGAGGGGTATCCGCGGGAACGGTCTGAGTTAGGCTCACAATTTCTCCTGCGAGTGTCCTGAGGTCTGGGTCCACGTTGATCGTGGGATTTTGCGTCGGGTTGGCCGTGGGAGCCAGCGAGGTGCTACGACGAGCGAAGCGACGAGCATTAGCGAGCCGAGTTAGAATTTTGTAGCGACGATTGTGCTTGAGCATTTAGACTAAAGCTACGTCGCTTCGCATTGTTACTCCCTTAAATTATCGCATTCCCAGCTCGTCGCTTCGCTCCTCGCTGCGTCTCACCTGGGTGCTTTCGTGGGATTGATTGTGGGGTTCGCCGTGGTCGGAGAGGACGTGGGAGTTGGCGTGTTTGGAGCTTCCGTGGAACCTAGCGTGGTTGGAGCTTCCGTGGACGTGGGAGTTGGCGTTTCATCGGAGAAGTTGTAGTCGTCGTTATTGTCGCAGTCTGTTCCATCCCACTCGTACTCGGCGCAGTTCAAGGGGTCGTCGCAAACCCCGTCGTTGATCCAGCCCCACGATAATTGCTGGTCAACGCAGTAGGTGGGGTCGTAGTAGGAACTGCAGGCGTAGTTCTCGCAGTCCCCGGGTTCGAAGTCTCCGCCGTAGTCGGGACCTGGCGTGCGAGTTGGAGCTTCCGTGGGGACGATCGTCATGTTGGGGTTGCCTTCATCGGAGAAGTTGTAGTCGTCGTTATTGTCGCAGTCTGTTCCATCCCACTCGTACTCGGCGCAGTTCAAGGAGTAGTCGCAAATCCCGTCGTTGATCCAGCCCCACGATAATTCCTGGTCAACGCAGTGGGTGGGGTCGTTGTAGGAACTGCAGGCGTAGTTCTCGCAGTCCCCAGACGAGTCTCCGCCGTAGTCGTTTTCAGAGCACGTGGTGCAGCACAAATCAGCGAACCAACCGGGCTGGGCGCCGAAGAAATTCACGAGTAATGCATCCCCCTCGTCCGTGCAAAACAATACGTTGTCAACGCAGCTCTTGAGCTGGCCTGCGACGAGCATAGCGAGTCACGTGAAAGTTGGCGTTAATTTGTTAGAAATGCGTGGCGATGATAGTGATGGCGCTCCTGCGTTGGAAGCTACTAGCGCAGATAATTTACGGCCTTAAATAGTGTACTCTCAGCTCGTTGCTTTGCTCTTCGCAGAGCCTCACCTGTAGACTCTTCGTCTAGCTTGTCGAGGTCGTCGATGCAATTGCTGGAGGTGTTTGAATCCTCTTCAGTTTCTGTTGGTGCGCTAGTCATCGTTGGTTGGGAAGTCATGGTCTGGCGAGCGGCGAGCGTAGCGAGCAGCGAGCGTGAAGTTAGTTGAGATGAATGATTAGTGCGAGCGTTGTTGAGTAGGGGGGTTAAACCCTAACAGGGCGAACGTTTATGTGTGCTCTCAGTCGCATTATTGTTGCCGCTTTTGGACGATCTGGGATCTCTTCATGAAGCTCCTCATACTGTTTGCAAATTGGGAGTCGCCGTATTCAGGTCGCAGAAATTGGTTTTAAATATAGCATCATCGAGCACGTAAATCTCTTTCAAATCGCTCCTTCAAAATCGTCTCACCGGGCTCGGCGTTGGAGCGTTGGTCGATGAGTTAGTCGTGGGATTGATTGTGGGGTTCGCCGTGGTCGGAGAGGACGTGGGAGTAGTCGTGGTCGTGGACGTGCTCGTGGTCTCGTCTTCAAAGTTGCACTGATCTTTGCAGTCCTGCGCGCCCGCTGAAGGCACGCCATTGCCGTCGCAATCTTCCGGGGCCGTGAAACCGGAGCACGACTCGCAGTAGCCGCTGGTCCCGTCGTCGTAGTTGCAAAATTTGGTTCCGAGTTCGCACTCATGGTTAACATCGCACAGTCCGGAACTGTTCGTGGTCGGGGAAATCGTGGGATTTTCGGTCGGAGAGTCGGTCGGCTCGGAGGAGACCAACCCAACTCCAACGACTCCGAAGAGGAGCGCTTGGAGGAGCGGCATGTTGATGAATTTCATGGTCAAGGGTTGGGTCTCGACCGAAAGCTGGAGAGTTGACGAGATTTTTTGATTTGGGTTAGTTTTTTGCGTGAACGCGGGGTTTCTACTTATGTGAAGGGGCGGATTGGAGGGTTGGTTCGAGATATAGAAGAATTTTCCAGTCGGGGGGGGTCGCGTTCACTGAGCATTGTGGAGTGGATGAATTGGAGAAATTGACCTTGACATTGAAACGATCGTTTGGGGCCTCTAAAGTCGATCTATACGCGTCTTGAAACCATATTACTTCGTACACGCGCGGACTGATGCCATAGTGAACGGATCATGGCGCGGTTGTGGGGATCCACTCGCCGCAAAACTAGTTTACAACTTAAAATTAGGCGAGCCGAGGAAGTCGTTTGGTTTCTTTCAAACTCGTATGCCGGTTGCTGGGGCAGTACACAGTCCCTTAAAGTAACTGGGCTGGCACGGGGTTACGCTAGGTTGGCGTAGACTTGAGTTTTAGCGCAGCATTGCGTGCGGTTACCTTCGAATCGGGAGGAGTAGTAATGAAGGGAGAGGCCCAAATTAAATCAAATTTTCTGCTGAGAAAACGGCCTTTTTCATTTCGCAACGAGCAAATCACACACACGTATCTCGTCATCTTGTAGCGAATAGAAGCCCTTTCGAACAACCTCCAGCCCTCTACGTGTCGTAGGTCTTCCAAAAAACACACTCAATCGGTCGATCCTTTTGTGCGATCTTCGGCAATCTTTGGCGATCTTTTGCGCGAATTTCGGTGATCCTCCATGAACCGCGATGACATCTATGCGATGACGCAAAAGCGGTTGCGAAAGGAGCTCAAGCAGCTCGAGAAGAGCGACGACGACACCATCTACCTTCGTCCTATAAAAGTTGGGGAGGTAAGGCGCTCTGTCGCTGATAGCTCAGGCTCAGGGCCTTTGCCGTAATCGAAGACCTCCCTGCAACCCTGCAGCTCGAGGAGCTTTTTCTCAGCCCAAACGCCAGGCGCCGCGTAGTACACGTCGATGTTGCCCTGAGCCTTTGCCACGTTCTTCTCCTTCGGTTCAAGCATGTATTGCTGTTTCTCACTCGCTCCCTCCCCCCGCAGCTGTTGAGATGGAACGCTCTGCTACGCGGACCCGATGGTTCTCCGTACGCCGGTGGAATCTACGGAATCTCCGTCAACGTAGGTATGAAATCGAAATGCGGTAGAAGCATTCTCTTACATTCTTCATTCACCAAAACTCACACTTCGCTCTATCCTCTCAATTCAGACTCAACGTACCCGATGTCACCCCCTACGATCAAATTCCTGACGAAAATATTTCACCCCAACGTGAACTATAACACCGGCGACATCTGCCTCGATATTCTCAAGAAAGAGTGGTCTCCTGCGTGGTCGTTGATAAGGTGCGACGAGGAGCAAAGCGACGAGTTTGAGCGTAGCGAAACCCGAGGCTATGATCGAACACAAACGTACATCGTCGCTTCGCTCCTTGTTGTGTCGTCTGCTCCTCTATTTCATTCTACCCACCACATTCTCTAACACGGCTCGCTTCGCTCACCGCTGCAGCGCCTGTCGTGCCGTCCTTTCACTAATGGACGATCCTGAGGCAAGTTCTCCCCTCAACTGCGACGCGGGGAATTTGATAAGGGCGGGAGATATGACGGCGTTCAATGCGATGGCTAGAATGTACAATGTGGAGAATGCGAGGGAGTTCCGGTTTCCCCCTAAGCCGAAGCCCAAGGCGGAGCAGCCGCAGGCAACGAAGAAAACGACATGAGGTGAAGGTTTTATATTTCAAAATGATCATCTCCTTTATCCCTCATTCTCCAAGCCGAGCACCATACTCAGCCTTGATGCGGCCCCAGTCGAGCCCGTGCTCATCAACGGCCTCGACGAGCGCCGCATCCTCCTCCGCCGTCCAAGGAAACCCACATCCTGTCTTCGCCGTCGGCAACGTACTCTTCACCTTTTTAACATTCCGAGTCTCCTCCTCGACCTGCGTCGCCCCCTTCCGCTTCCTACTCGGACGGCGGACACGCGGATCTGCAGGCGCATTCGCAGCCGGAACATCAACGACCTCGTCCTCGATCCCCTCCTCCTCTCTCCCCGGCGACGATCTTCCTCTTCCCTCTCAAACCTCTCCCCCTCTAACACCTCCTCACGCTTAATCTCAATCCTGATCTCGATCTCATCAACATAGTCCACATCATCCTCGTTGTACATCTTTTCACGTTTCATGGTCGCCATGGGGATCAGAAACAGCTGAGAAAGATTTCAGTGAAATTCCAAAATTTGAATAAAAGCCTTTCGCATTCGCTTTTTTGTGAGCTACGAACGTCGAGCCATTCCCTCCAACCTCTACTCCACTCCTGTAGCGACCTACTCCTTGCTAATCACACCCATCCCTCTGCGGATACGTTAGGAAACGCAAAATATACAATCCCGTCCAGCCGCCATTCGAGAGCGTTCTCGTCATGTCCGGCTCCATTGAATGGATGCTGACGCCGGAGTTTCGCAGGCACCTACTCACGCACATTCCGCTGGATGCGTTGTTGACGATTAAGGTGCTTTCGAAGGAGTTTGAGGAGACGACAAGGGAGTACATTACTAGGCGTGTTGAGGACGGCGAGATGATTTTTCACTGCGGAGTCAATATAGTCTTTGATATTGACAATTGTTCTAACGAGGAGAGGCATGCGTTTGGGAGAGCGGTGTTGAAGAGGAATAAGCTCGTAACGCAGGTGATTTTCCTTCAAAATGTTCCTCGGATCGGACACTGGGCCTGCTACGGCGCCATCAATCTCGTCGTTATTGATATTCCCGAGGGTGTTAAGAGGATCGGTTATGCTACCTTCCATAGCTGCCGTAGTTTGACTACTATATCTTTCCCTACGACGTTAACATCAATTGGTGTAGGCGCCTTCAACAATTGCCGCAGTCTAGAAAATGTCGATCTCCTCCACACAAACCTTCAAGAATTAGGTAAAATGGCCTTCAGAAAGTGCTCAGAACTAAATCGATGACGATCCCTGACTCACTTCAAACGCTCGGTGAAGACGTCTTCCACGACTGCTTCAAGCTAGTCCCCTCCAACATCATCGTTAACGATCCGACGATCGATTCAACATCCGAAGTCGTCGCCCACCTCCGCTCCGAAATGTCTCTGAACGCCCTCCTCTCCGGCAACAACTTCCTCAACACCGACGACTTTCTTAGGCTAATCGTCCCGTTCTTTCAGAACGACAAGCTCACGACGATCAGGCTGGCTTCGAAGCCTTGGTCGCGCTTGGCCGACGAGTTTATTGACGACGGCGTTGAGAGCGGTACGATGATCGTTCGCGGCGAAGAAGATTTACGGGGGAGTATTGACGATTGGAAGTAGAGGCATAAACTCGCAACGCGGGTGATCTTCCTTTTAAATATTATGAAGATCGGACAGTACACCTGCTGGTCCGCCACCAATCTCGTCGTTGTTGACATTCCCGAGGGCGTTGAGAGCATTGGTGGGGGTGCCTTCTATAAGTGCAGTAGTTTGACTACCATATTTTTCCCGACGACGTTAACATCAATTGGTGATTCCACCTTCGATAGTTGCTCCAGTATAGAAAATGTCGACCTCCTCCACACGAAGCTTCAAGAATTAGGTGATCATGCCTTCGCATATTGCTCAACTAAAATCGATGACGGTCCCAGACTCGCTTCAAACTCTTCACTGCCATACCTTCCGCGATTGCATCAAGCTAGTCCCTTCCAACATTGATGTTAGCAGCAGTACGATCGATACCACGTCCAAAATCGTCGCCTACCTCCGCAACAAACTATCCATTCCCTAAAACACCAAAAACGCCTCAACATGTTCATAACAAATAATACAACAGTTTTTTTTCATTCATAGTTCGCTCGGGTTGATGTGAGGGGCTGATCTCGGCGCTCCTTCGGTGCCGGTGACGTTCAGAAGCTGCCAATCGTCTCCGAACTTATTGTCGGGCAGCCTTCCGCCAAAGCTCCAAACTTCGCCTCCTTGTAACAAAACAGCATCGGCGCCAGTCCTGCGAGGACCGCCGTTCCTCCCCCCGCCGACGTCGCCCAAATACTTCATCGTGGGTCCTGCTCTCCACGTCCACGTAGAAACATGTAGGATAAAAGAGTCTTTGAAAATTAGTTCGTCCTGCGAGCGAAGCGAGCTGTGTTAGAATCGTAGAGAAGTAAGCGTTATTGTGTGTGTTCGATTTTGCTCACCTCCCCCTCCGCGTACGGATCCCAACCACCGTGAATCAAAATGTTGTTGTCGTCCAAGGCCACGGCGGTGTGGCCGGTTCTGGCGCTTGGCCCTGCTCCCAACGCGTTCGGGTTGCTCCAGCGCCACCCCGTCTTGTCGCCCTGGGTCTCCCCTTCGCCCCGCTCGAGCACGCACAAAGAGTCGAAGACTTCCGTCTTGTCGTTGCCGCCGAAGATAACGATTTTGTTGTTGATAGCGGTGGCGGTGTGGAACGCCCTGGGCCTGGGGGCGTTGCCCTGCGCAGAGGGTTGGGTCCAGCTCCACGAGTTTGTGTCGAGGTAGGCGAAGCTGAAGCGAGCAGCGAGCGTAGCGAGCGTGAGTTAGTTGAGATGATTAGTGCGAGCGGTGTTGGGTGGGGAGGTGGAGGATTGTTTGTGCTCTCAGTCGCATTATTGATGCCGCTATAGAGGAGTCTGGGGTCCCTGAATGGCGCTCCTCTCACGTTCGCCTAAACCGGGAGTCGCCGTTAATCAGAAATACTACAAACGTTTTGGATATATCATCATCGAGCACGTTTTCTCTCCAACTAACAACTCGTTCGTTTTCGTGCTCACCTACTCTGAAACCGCCCATTCTTGTTCCCTCCGAAAATGACAAGCTACGGCGAGCGTGTTAGTGGTGGAGATAGCGAAATCGAGGAGTGAAGCGACCATAAATATCGAACTCCCAGCTCGTCGCTTCGCTCCTCGCTGTGTCTCACCTCCCCGCCTGGAAGCAAGGTCGCCGAGTGCCCGTTCCTCCCGTTAGGCACGTCTCCGTTCTCGCTGGGAGGGTACCATAGCATCATGTCGACGTCGAGCACCATGGTTTGATCGGTAATTTCAGTCTTGCTCTTTCCACCCATCTCGAAACTGCGACAAGTGTTAGTTGAGGAATGTTGAGTCCTCGAGTCCACTCGAGGGTCGCGACTGAAGCTAGTGCAAATATATATGCGTGTTCGAAGCTCGTTGCTTCGCTCCTCGCTCTCGCTCTCACCTCGTCTCGCCGCCGAACGCGATCAGCAGCTGGCGCTCGGGGATGTACGTGCTCGTGTGCCACTGCCTCGGGACCCCGTCGCAGTTCAACGGCTTCTCCCACTCACGCTTCTCCAGGTCGTACATGATGAGATCAGCCATGATTACCTCTCCGTCTTCCTCCACGCACTGCCCTCCGTACACGATGATCCTGTCGTTGTCGATCATGGTCGTGGTATGCCCCCAGCGGGGGTGCGGAGGGGCCAGGCCGCGAGGGCTGAACGGCTGTGTGCCAGTCGAGTAGTTGAAACTGGGGGGTGAGGAGCGGCGAGCGAAGCGACGAGTTAGTATAATAGAGAGCGGTGCGAGGAGCGAAGCGACGAGGCCGAGCGAAGCGAGGATGTGTAGCCGGACGGAACGATCATCGCGACGATCATCGCCACGCATTTCTAACAAATGAACGCCAACTTCCGCAGTTCTTAGAGCTCCACATTTTAGTCGCTTCGCTCCTCGCTCCTTCTTCGTACCTTAGCTCATTGTTCTCCTCGGCTCTGACCGTCGAATCCGACTTCTGAGTCGAGGTCAAAACCTGCGACGAGCCGAGTCGAGGAGCGAAGCGACTAGTTAGATTAAGATTAGCGATGATCGCGACAAGTTATTTCCTCGCTATATTTTTTTCGTCGCTCCGCTCTTCGCTCTCGCCTCACCTCCTGCGTTGAACTCAATCCACTCGTCGTCGTGCTGCCTGCTTGAGACTTGGAACGCTTCGCCTTCGCCGCCGTGGAAGGCTCGAAATCAAAATCATCCTCTCCCTCATCATCCGGCTCCTCCTTGACGCAATATTGACTCATGGTCGGCTGGTTCTTCTCCCTCTCCTTCTGTTTCTTGCCTTTCTTCCCTTTGGCTTTTTTCGACGAGGTGAGGTTCGACGTAATTGGAGTCGTCTCCTTCTGGGACGAGCGTAGCGAGGAGCGGAGGAGCGAAGCGACGACGAGTTAGAATTAAGTAACGACGAAGTAGCGTCGACGTTAAGACTGAAGCTACTAGTGCAGTTGAACTACGGCCGTAATTGCCGTATTCCCAGCACTTCGCTTCGCTCCTCGCTGCTTCTCACCTCCTCCTTCCTCTGGGCTGCTGTTTTTACGATGACGGAGGAGCGCGAGTATGATATTTTTCGCTTTTTCCTCTTCGTAGGAAGAGGGGCCGTGGGGGGGGCGGCCGGAGAGGCGGACGGAGAGTCTACTTCCATAGCCTGCGCTAGCGGAAGGGGCCACGACGGCTTGCTCTTATTTTCGAACTCGTTCTTGCGCTCGGGCTTGACCGCAGACACGATGGGCAGGGCGGACAGCTTCACAGGGGTGGCGTTATCCTTGTTCGCTCCGCTGGTGGTCTCCTCCTCGTCCTCGTCCTCCTCGAGGGTGTCTAGAATGATCGGGGTGACTTCTAAGACGCCGGTGAAGTCCTTCAGGCTGACAGTGTAGCCGCCGTTTGAGGAAGAACAGGGCTGAAAATTGATCGAGGAAGATGAGAAGGCCTTGCTAGGCTTGAGCGAGAACGCTACACCATCGATTGTGAGGGTGATCGTCGACATGATTCGGGTTATGGCTGAGATTTTGCCCGGGGGGAAGGAGGGGGAGAGGGGAAGCGGCGGAGGGAGGATTGGGGGGAGGGGGTTTGGAGGCGAATTGAAGAGCTTTACGGTGAGCTAGGTTGAATTCGATTAGGATTTGAGGGAAATGTTGTGGTTTTAGAACTCTAGAAAAGGAACTCGAATGAAATCAACAACGTGGGCATGCAAGGGCTTCCAGGCAAATTGTTTTTTTTTTGCTTGATTTTGGCCTTCAATCAATTGCTTTATTCTCAGCTACAACGTACGCTACCCCTCTAATTGTGTTTCTTGTCGATTTCTGTGATCAAACTTGGCCTCTCGCTACTCTCAAAGCGTATCCTGGCTGTCGCACATGTGTTTTTAGGCCAAAACCCGCTGCTCGGGCTCGGTGGGAGCATTATTTCACCTCACTTGTTCTCCTTGACATCGACCGCCTCCTCCTCCATTCTCCTTTCTAACCCAACCTTACATTCCCCGTATCCCCGTAACAGTCCCTCGCTTACTATAATGGGATGGGACGACGCCCTCTTCGTGCCGGGCCAGCAGATGCTAAAGCCCTTCGAGTGCGTGCTTTGTTACGAGGTGGTCAAGGATGTTCTACGAGGCTTGCCTGAAATGCTCCCTCGAATCCAGGAAGGAGTGCCCTGTCTCAAGGAAACCTCTTTCTCTGGATCAAATCAAGTCGGGAGTGGTGAAGAGACGAACTACGACGAATTTCTAACACGTCAACCAATCACGTCAACCAATCACGCACCTCGCTATGTTCGGTCGCAGATGAACAACTTTGGCCACACGTCGAGCCCTCTCACGTGCTCCTGGACTGGCGAAGTCAAGGACGTCGACCGCCACCGCGGCCAGTGCGAGGCTGGAGCGTCAGTCGTGCTGATGGAAGCCCTTAAAATAGGCGACGCTGACGCTGTGATCCCGTTGATGAAAAAGGTCGACATAAACAGGTTCTTCTACGTGGACGGCACCGGAGTCAAGCCGCCGAACGGGAGCGCTACGGCCCTTCAGTGGTCTATTTTCATGAAGAAAACCGAAGACTTCAAAGTACTTCTCATGAAGAACGACGTTGATGTCAATAAATCATCATCGATCATCAATAGCCCTCTCGCGTGGACTGCTGCGCTTTCTAAACTTGACCTTTTCAAACTGCTCTTCACCAAAGACAGTCTGGACATCGCCGCTCTTCTCGTCCAACTCTCTATCAACGGGAATGTTGACGCGGTAAAAACGATTTTGTCTACCGATGAGACGAATGTCAACGCCTGCGTACCGGGTTTCAACAATTCCACCGCCCTCTTCGCCGCTTCGGAGCATGGGCGCACGGAGGTTGTGAAGTTGTTGTTGGCGACGGACGGAATCGATGTTAATAAGGGGTTGGATGGTTGTTCTAACTTGTGCATCGCGTCGTGTCGCGGCCACGTTGAGGTGGTAAAACTTTTACTCGCGAAGGCGGGTATTGAGATGACCATGTCGCTTTATGGAGCATCGCAGAATGGACGCACCGACGTCGTGAAAGCGCTACTCGAGAACGCGAAAGCCGACGTCGACGCAAGTCTACCTGACGGCACGACGGTCCTGATCACAGCATTGGGGGGCGGGCGCACGGAAATCATTAAGATGCTATTAGACGTCGAGGGAATCGACGTTGAGAAGAAAACAGAGGACGGTTTGACAGCTCTAGCGGTTGCGAAGAAATATCGGAATGCCGACATCGTCGCCCTGCTGAAACCAAACACGAGCAAGAAAGATCCTGCGAAGAAATGTTGGCAGTCGCGCTCTCTCCCGCGGACTCAGGTTTGGGTAATTTGTTTGTCTCAACCTAACTCCACTACAATATTCTAACACGGCTCGCTTCGCTCGCCCGCCCACAGCACTCACGGCTCAGCTAGAAAAGCACCTCACAGACGCGGCGAAGGTATGGGGGGCGGCCGACGAAAACGACAATAAGATGGACCCAGCCGTGCCCGACATTCTCTACTACGCCATCGTCTCGAACCAGCAAATCAAAACGCCAGCGAAAGACGCCCCCATCAACAAGGCCGAGTTCATGAATTGCTCCATGTTGGACAAGACCAAGAACATCAAGTACGGAGAGAGGATTGTCGAGGCCATTAGGGCCTTTTTGAAGGTGAACAATAGGTGGGGGGGGGTGGATGCCGACAGGAAGACGGAGGTGAGAAGTTGTGAGGAGCGAAGCGACGAGCTATACTTTGTACTAACTCACCGCTTCGCTCGACATAGGATGTGTGGTCGCCCGCGAAGAAAAGCGAGAACAGTTCCAACCGTGGCGTCAACAGCAGCATGCGCAGGGACGCCACCGATCTGTACGATATGGGCATCGACTTCGACCAGATGTAGGACGTGTGGTGGTCGCCAGAACCTCCTTAAATTATCAAATAAGTAACGTGCATATCAAAGGAATGAAAGTAAGGGTTTACATTACGAAAAACGTTCATTATTATACTTTCTCCGCCATTTCCTATTCGTCCTAAAAACCTCCCCGCTCATCCTTTCGCAAAAATTCTTGAAATGTCCTTTCACTTTCGGATCCGTAAACTTCGTCAAAGCCACCGTCACGGTTCCCTCCTCGACCTCGATCTGCATGTTCCACGCATCTTCCACAAAATAGCTAATACCACCGTCCTCCTCCTCCCCATTCTCCTTAACCTTCTCGCCCCCTTTCTGATTCTCTTTCAAAAATCCAACAACTCTCTCCTTCAGTTCACCTCCACACAACTCCTCCTCCCCCCCACCTTTTAGCATATAAACACAATCAACATAATTCCAACATAAACCAAATCGCGTCACCTTCCCGTGACAGAACTCCGTACTCCGAATGCAGTTCGCCCCCACGTTCTTTTCTTTCAAATACGCAATAATCTCGTTCATCGAAGCTCGCTTCGAGAGCATCGCCGTGTACAGCCCTATCTTCTCTCGGTACAAATCCACGCTGGCGTCAACTATGCGCTTGACGAACCCCACCTCGCCTCCATCCGTGACGCTCTCGCTAGACGTGAAGGTGGTCCTGTCCCGACCGTCTGCGCGGGCTGCGACGAGCGTAGCGAGGAGCATTAGCGAGGCGAGGGCGAAGCCCGAGGAGCGAAGCGACGAGTTAGATTACAATCTTCTTAATGCGAGGAGCGGCGAACGAAGCGAGCCGGGGAGTGGAGGGGGGAGTTGAACGAGGAATTTCAATATGAGCGGCGTTTTCGAAGAGCATCCTGGTTGTGTTTATGACGCCTTCGTAATCTCGTCGCTCCGCTCCTCGCTAGTTCAGAATCTTCTTAATGCGAGGAGCGAGAGCGACACGTCCTCGTCGCTCTCGCTCCTCACTGGGTTTCGTCCTCACAACTTCTCACCTGATTCCGCATCTCCTGAATTCGCGTAGAAGGGGGGGTTCGTCATGACGAAATGCGGGAGTTGTTGAGAACCCTTTTTCGAGGCCCGCAAAGCCGCCCCCACCAAGTCAACCTCCCCCCCATCAACACGAACCACCTCGACCATCTCCTCCATTCCATTATTCCCTAAAATCCTGCGACGAACGAAAGAAGCGAGTCGCATGAAGATTGGTGAAAAACGAGTTAGAAATAAGAAGCGATAAAAGCAGCGGGGACCGCGAGGAGCGAAGCGACGAGTTGCATAATTCTATCTTCTAGCTCGTTGCTTTGCTCCTCGCTGGACTTCGTCCTCGCAGGTTCTCACCTCTTCGCGCTCTCCACGCTCTCCTCATCAACATCGCTCGCCAAAAATTCCCACCCATAAGCCCTCCTTCCCAGCAAAGGATATATACAGCTCGCGCCAGTCCCAATATCCAAACCACGAACAACTGTTGTTCGGGGCTTTAAAGTTGGAAACGTTTTTAAAAGCTGCAGACGAGCGAAAGTGACGAGCGAAAGCGACGAGCATGATGATTGGTGATAACGTGTTAGAAACGACGAAAGCGGCGGAGATCACGAGGAGCGAAGTCTCCTTGTTACAACATATTTCAGTTCTTCTAGCTCGTTGCTTCGCTCCTCGCTGTGCTTCGTCCTCTTGTTCCTCACCTCGTCTATCCAGAGAATGTAGGAGTGGCGATTCGGAACAGGAGGGACGAGGTGGGAGGGCGGCATGTCGAAGTAGTTTATGTTGAAGTACTGCTTGAGGATTGCACGGGTGAGGCTGAGGTTGAACATCTCATCGACCTGTGCGGTGGGGGGAGGTTAGAAAGTTGCGTAAACTAGTCGCAACGGAGGCTAATTTTACCTTGGTCAAATTGAGAACCATCTTGCCACCGTCTACTGTTATGGTTCGATCGTCGTACGCCTTCTTGAAGGCGTCGTCGCTGTGAGCGAGCGCCGTGAAGTCTAGCTGCGGGAGCGGCGACCGCATCGACAAGGGTCGGTCGTCCTTTTCTACTTCCTCACGAGATCGCTTCATATTCTTGATTTACGTGTACTTGACATTTACAGACTAATTGAGGTGGGTCGTGTGTGACTTTTCAAGATGATTTGAGTATATGGCTCTCACTTCGGACGTCGAGGAAGTTTAGTACTCGCAATCGCAAGCAAAAGGTAAAATGCTGATAAAATCTCAAATCGCAATCCCTCTCATTTCTCCTCCCCTCCGCAATATGATGTCCGCAAAACACCTTTTCCTAGCTATCCTAGTCATCGTAGCCCTCTCGAGTGTGTCCTCATTCTCACCCCCCACCTCATTGGCCTCAACTCGGCAGCATCTGGTCACGTCTCGCACCAGCTCGTCAACCAAATTATTCGGCATCCTCGACGACATCAAATCCGCCGGTGCCAAGGAGATCGCCAAACCCGATCGTCAATGGAATTTCAACAACGGCCGCAGCCCATTCGGGCTTAAGGACAACGCGGAGATATGGAATGGCCGCGTGGCTCAGATGGCCTTCGTCTGGGTTTTGCTGCAAGAGGTGAGCGAAGACGAAGGCACAAACATCCGAGCGAAGCGAAGAAGAGACATTACATTTGCTGCTCGTCGTATATTCATTCGGTCCGCCTACATATCCTCGCTTTGCTCCGCCTTGTCGCTTCATTCTAACATATTCGCTTCGCTCACTTCCTGCGCAGTCAATATTCCACAAGGGCGTGGTTCAGGGTTTCGAGGATGGGGATTTCGGGGCGTTGTTGGGAGCTGGAGCGTTTGGTGTTTGCGTGGTTGCGCTGACGGGTTGGTTGGCTTTGAAGGGTGACGAGTCTGACATTTCATACTAAAACTAATAATAATAATACCTGCAACTTACTTTCAATTCAAAACACGTGCTTTAATCTTCTTCACTCTTTAACTCCTCTTTAACCACTCCACCCACAAATCAATCTCTCTCCTTCACTTCGTTTTCCTCTTCAAACCAGTCCCAGTCGGTCCCGTAGGCTTCTTAAGCGTGCCCCAGAACCAGTCGCAGAAGATGAAGATCTGCGAAGATTGTTGTTAACATGTTAGAATTGATAAGTAGCAATGAAAGCGGCTTCCACGTAGACACTGAAACTAGCAGGAGAGCTCAATTACGACCTCGAAAATTACGACCTCGAATATCACATTCCCAGCGAGGAGCGGAGCGAAGACAACGAGGAGCGAAGCGAACCAGACGAGTTGTACGAAATCAAGTACAAATCCTCGTCGCTTCGCTCCTCGCTAGTATAAAATGCTCATAATATTGTTATTCGCTCGAATATCGCTTTTGCAGCTCGTCGCTTCGCTCCTCGCGACTTCGTACCTGTCCGTAATTGTAAATGTAGTGAGTGTGGTGCACGGTGTGGTACTTATTGCTCATGATCGGCTCGACGTTCCCGTCCATCGTGTCGTGGATGTACGTCGCCCAAATGGCGGTGCAGAACACCATGAGGACGTGGGTCTGCGACGAGCGTAGCGAGGAGCATTAGTGAGGCGAGGAGCGAAGCGACGAGTTAGAATTAAATGTCCTTAATGCGAGGAGTGAGAG
>BLQM01000260.1:0-21964 GCA_012489335.1 Triparma laevis f. inornata
GGGGGGCGGGGGAGGTGGGGGGTCGGCGAAGCGAGGAGCGTATCGAGCCGTGTTAGAGGTAAGTTATAGTATTAATCGTCCTCCTTCATATCCTAATTTTCGATTTCTCTCACCTTAAACTCAAAAACTCCGAACTAACATTAACAACCTTAAACCCTCCCTCCTTCACTTCCACAACAATCCCGATCTTTCCTTCTTCGAAGTAAGCCTTGTAATCGCCTTCGAGGAAGTGTTTAAGGGTGGGAGTAGGGAGGGGGAAGGGGGGGGAGGAGGAGGAGATTGCGGAACTGAACGTTGTCGTGTTCGGTGGGAGTTCAAGGATTACGCCTGGGGAGGGGGGGAGGAGCGGGGGAGCGACGAGGGGGCGAGCGGACGGAGCGCAGCGAGCCGTGTTAGAATGAACGTTGAACGAGTGACGAAATAGGAAGGATCGGTAAGTCGAAACTGAAACTGTTCAAACTGTTCTTCAACTTCCGTTGCTTCGACCTCTTCGCTCACGTTGCCTGCGGCCGGTTCCCCTCAATCGATCCCCGCTTAAAAATCCCCCCGTTTCCCTTATCTCACCATTAAAGTCAATCCTTCCATTTCCCTCTCCCTCCTCCTCTTCGGTTGCCTCGTTTTCCTCGTCCTTCCAGTCGCTCCTCCCCTCGAAAAGCACACTACACTCTGCCCATATTCTCTCATAACTACTCCCCCCATCATCTTCGCTCGTCTGACCGGAGGTCTCGGAATCGAAAGTTAGGCAGGAGGATTCCATACCGAAGAGGAACTGGCTATCGGAGGGGGAGGGAAATGAGGTTAATACCCGAGAGTCAGCAAAAGGTGCCTGAATGAGTCGTTCAATGTTGATTTCCTATACAATATACGAGGGTTAGGAATATTATTCTTAGCGTAATTAATGTTATAGTTGTTAAATTATCGAACGAAGGTGGTCAAATTGTTGGGAGGTACGTGTGGAAGATAAAATTGTAGAGTTAAGCGAAGAAAACGGCCAAACGAGCGCGGATTGAATATGTTCATTTTCAGGTCAAATAGTTACAACGAGAGGTTAGTACTGTGTTCCAGCCCTCTTCTAAGACGTAGCGGTGGAGATGATGGGTAAACTGAATCGCTGACCTTGGTATATTTAGTGAAATGAATCCAAACTTGAGATGTTAGTCAGATTGGATGTGAATGTCACATTCCAGCCTACTGAAACGCACCTAAAATTTGACCATGACGATTATTTGAGGTTTTGTTTTGATTTATGAGTTAAAGATTTACGAACGTTTTAAGAGTAGATATAGAGAACTACATTAGACTATAAACGCGTGTTAAAAGCTTGAAACATTTAACGTATCTACAAAGAATTACTGACTTCCATCACATCGCTCGTCTTCACTCCCCTTTCCCTCCCTCCCCACCCCTCTATCTTCCAGTATCTCCCCCTAAACCCCATAAAACACAAAAATGGACGCAACACCACTGTACTCCGACCTAGTACTTATAGGCGGTGGACACGCACACGTTAATTTACTGAAAATGTACGGGATGGAGGAGTATAAGGATCGATTGAAGGGGATTAGGTGAGACGACGAGACAAGATGAGGAGGAGCGGTGATAGTCGAGGCTCGAATTTGAGTGTCTTGAGGAGAGAGGCGAATTATTTTTGAGAACGTGAGAGAGAGAGAGTCGAATGAAGAGGATGAACGTCAATCAAACGCATTTGTCGTCGAGCTTTTTCATTCTTGATGGTCAGCGTTCGGTCGAGCGTTGGCGGCTCGCGGCTGAGAGCCGACGGAGGAATGTACCACGATGATGATGTTCTGCGACGCGCTTATTCCTCGATATTCTCGATATTCTCAAGGTTCAACGTTAATAACAAACTAATCCTCTAACATAATAATCATCGTCATAATCGTCGTCTCCTCTTCGCTCCTCCCACCCTCAGACTAACTCTAATAACCCGCGACGTCTCAACGCCCTACTCCGGCATGCTCCCCGGCTACGTCTCCGGCCACTACACTCACGAACAGTGCCACCTCGACCTCTCCCTCCTCTGCAGCCACTCCGGCTTCCGTCTGATTCACGCAAGCGCTACTGGAATTGAAATCAACGAGAGTGGTAAAGGAGGATCCGTCACCGTAGACGACGGTAGACCTCCAATTCGATTCGACGCCCTCTCCGTAGATATAGGTTCTTCACCACAGTATTGTTCAACAGGTTCTTCACATATAACCCCCGTAAAACCTATAGATGGTTTCGCACATCGTTGGTCATCCCTCGTAGACCGTGTCTCCTCCGACGTCTCCAACGAAATAATTAAGGTCGCGGTTGTAGGAGGTGGAGCGGGGGGGATTGAGTTGACGCTTGCTATTAATGAGAGGTTGAAGAAGATTGTTAAGGGGGAGGGGAGGGTGGAGGTGAGCAACTGCGAGGACGTCTCAGTCTCCGAGCTAGGAATGCGTTCATTTTATGTTCGTCGTTCAGTGGAGCGCAGTAGCAACATTATATGTATCGATCGCCACTAGTAAACCGCTGCGCAAATTTCTAACGAGTCTTACCCGTAAATCGTTCACGCGACTCGCTACGCTCGCCGCAGGTTACGGTTTTTAATAGAGGGGGGGAGATACTTCAACAGCATAATCCGAAGGTTAGGGAGATATTTGATAGGATTTTGAAGGAGAGGAACGTTCATGTTGTTAGGAACGCGACCGGTAGGCAGTTGTAATAATTTCGTCACTCGTTACTCAATTCTAACTCATCTTTCGCCACAGCCACATCCGTCACAGCATCAACCTCGAATTCCAACACCAAAACCCTCCACTACACTCACAACGACACTCCCACCTCCTCCCCCTTCTCCGAAATAATCTGGTGCACCTCCGCCTCCTCCCAACCCTGGCTCCGAACCTCCGCCCCCTTCGAAACCACCGACGATGGCTTTATCCTTGTAGACGATATGTTCCAAACATCTATTCCGGGGATATTTGCGGCGGGGGACTGCTGTCATAATCGAAGTGGGTCGAGACCGAAGGCGGGGGTTTTCGCGGTTAGGTGAGGAGCTGCGAGCGACTACTCCTCGCATTAAGAACATTCTAAACTAACCCCCCCCTCGAAACCCCAGGGCTGGACCGATACTACGCGATAATATGCTTAACTTTTTGATGGGAAATAAATTAATAGAGTACGTTTTGCAGAAGGAGTTTTTGGGGTTGATTTCTACGGGGGATAAATATGCAGTTGCAAGTAGAGGTGAGCCCAAAATAGCTAAACGTTTAAATACGCTAATAAATGTAACTCATAAAATTAACTCTAACTCTTCGTCGCTTCGATCCTCGTCGCCCTCCCCTCGTCACAGGCTCCTTCGCTCTTGAAGGCGCGTTCTTGTGGAAGCTCAAAGACGAAATCGACGTTAAGTGGATGAAATCCTACAAGGAGTTACCTGAGATGAAGGTCGAACTCGATTTTCCGGAGATCGCGCAGAGCAAGGGGGCGGTGGCGATGGCAGCGTTCGCGGAGGCGCCGATGAGGTGTGGAGGATGCGGGGCGAAGGTGAGGACAGAAAATAATTTTGCGACGAAACGATTAGAGAAAATCTAAACCCCCAAACGCCCCCAGGTCGGCGCAAGCACCCTCTCCCGAGTCCTCAAGGCCGTCCGCGAAAGACGCCACCTGCAAGAGCAGAACGCCTCCCCCAACCCCAACCCCAATTCCTCCATCCCCACCTCCCTCTCCTCGATGGACGACTGCGCCGTCTGCCCTCCCCCCCCGAGGGACTGCATGACAGGTGAGAAATAAGAATCGGAAAGGTTTATACAAATCAAAAACATACCTCTCTAACGCTCGCGCAGTCCACACAATTGACTTCTTCCGCTCCTTCATCTCCGACCCTTTCATCTTCGGTCGAATCTCCGCCGTCCACTCCCTCTCCGACTGCCACGCCATGGGAGCCCTCCCCCAAACCGCCCTAGCCCTCGCAGTAGCCCCCTACGCCGTTACCGAGAGCATCACCGAGGACACGCTTATCGCGATGTTGAGCGGGGCTAGTGATGCGTTGTTTGAAGAGGGTTGCGCGTTGGCGGGGGGGCATACGTGTGAGGGGGCGGAGTTGAGGTGAGGACGAAGGACGAAGAACGAAGAACGAAGAACGAAGAACGAAGAACTTATTACTCAGAGCTCACGTCGCGTCTATATTATTATGACCTCTAACTAACATCCCCCTCCCCCCCCCCTCCTCTTATGCTCGCTTCGCTCGCTGCAGCCTCGGATTCGCAGTGAACGGCTACCTCCCACCCAACTTCCCCGGCTTCCTAAAAGCCGGAGGACAACCCACCAACAAAATCGTGCTCACGAAAAGGGTAGGAACCGGAGCCCTCTTCGCGGCGGAGATGAGGGGCAAGGTCAACGGAATCTTTAGGACGGAGGCAATCAACGAAATGTGCAAGAGGTGAGACGCAGCGAGGAGCGAAGCGACGAGCTGGGAATACGACAATTGCGTGAGAAATTAGGCTCTATGAGGAGCGAAGCGACGAGTCAAGTAGAGAACACGTTGTCTATGAACGAGGACTCATGGTCTATGAACTTGTTGCTTCGCTCCTCATAAAGTAGAGAACGCGTTATATTGAACTCGTCGCTTCGCTATTCGCCGGAAATTTGACAATTTCGGTCGTAATTCTCCACGCTAGTGGCTTTAATCTAAGCGCACATGTCGCTTTCGTCGCTGCGGAATTCTAACTCATCAACGTCAATCTTCATGCGACTCGCTACGCTTGATGCAGCAATGGAAGGGCCGCCAAGATAATCACTGACCCCCAATTCGTCGAGTCCGTCAAGGCCGTAACTGACGTCACTGGTTTCGGCCTCGTAGGGCATCTCCTCGAGATGCTCGATTACGAAGCGGGGATCGGGGCCAAGCTCGAAATATCCAAAATACCGTTCTTCGATGGAGCTGTCTCCGCTGCGAAACAGAACATTTACAGCAGCCTCCAGAAGTCAAACGAGAATAGTCGAAGGGCCGTGAAGGTGAGAGTTAAGGGGAGCGAACGGCGGTAGAAATACGAACACTAACACAGCTCGCTGTGCAGAACCACATTGTCGTTGCCAAAACACACCCCGAAAAGAGCCGCCTGCTCTACGATCCCCAGACTGCAGGAGGCCTCCTCATCATCATGGAGGCAGAAATGGCGGAGGCGCTCGTGAGCAGTATGAAGGACAGCGGCTACGACAACTGTGCCGTGATAGGAGAGATTGTCGCTATAGAAAAGCCCAGCGCTAACGGGGGAGAAGAAGATAGTTGCGTCCTGAGAAAGTTAGTAGAGGTAGTAGAGTAAAATTTTTATTTTGCGACTACAAAAATGCTTATTTTTTTAGTTTAACGGTTACAAGGCACGGAGTATACCTCGCCCTAACTTTAGATAGAGTGACTACGATAGCCTGCCTCCGTATTTGGTTCGTCAAAACGAAATCGCTGTGGTCCAGTTTTTTTGAGGTGAATTATGTGTACGACGTTAGGGTTTCAGATTCCAAATAATTTATAGGAGTTGCGCAAGAGTATGAATCGTCAAGTACATTAATTTAATTTCGTTAGCGATCATTCAAGCACTTTTATAGCCGTCCTTACGAGATCGAAAGAATCCCCGTTTCAAAAACGTATATATAATATTTTGTTTTAAGCCTATTCTTGATTACATCCGGAAACTAAGTACCCCTGAGCGATTGTTTTAATCGTACAATTTTTGAAAAGAGTGAATTTTTGAAAAAAGTCAAAAATGAAGGTCGGTGTTATTGGAACTATTTTGGTAAGTATTGGGCATATTCGCCCATTTAAGGTTATCTTAAACTCTGAATATTCCATTTTTATATTAAATAGACCCCAGGAAGGAGAAAATCCAAACCAAAAAATAATGAAGATGAGCTTTTCTGAAGAAAATTACTATTAAGCTCATATACTCAGGGTCTTAATAGTCCAATTTGGACAAGAAATGAAGCTGAAATAGCCAGAATACCGATTTCTCTTCAAGTTATTTGACTAACATGGTTATCTCGTTTTCTCTAATAGAGTGTAGCCCACACGAATATCCTACAACCACAACTAGTTCGTTTAAACTAGTCCTGAGTTTTTACCGACTTTCTGCGGCGGAGAAAAGATGTTATTTGGTTTTGAACTTGTGTCGTCCAACTTCAACCCCAATCACACACACCGGTCCTCAGTACGATCGGAAATCATGTTCACGTTGTGCATCTTCGCGCCCCTGAGAACCTTGGCTCGCCTCCACTTAGCCACGTCCTCCCAGTTCCTCCACTTTACACTAGCCTCACGATCAAGGCCCTCCTCATTGTGCCCCCCAACGAAAACGTGCAGCGCCGGTGTTTGAGCAACATCAGAAGACGTGGTGGAGGTGGTAATCAAGTCTTCATCCAGCAGAATAAGGAAATAGGCGAACTCGCGAACAGGGGGGACTGGCGCGGGCTCTTAGATTACGTTGAAGATAAATGTAGCAGTTTCAACGATGTGAACTGGGCGACGACGTGTCGGTTCGGAAAAAATGCGAATGTTGCGAAACAAATTGCGCAGGACGCGAAATTCAGTCCCTTGCTGAGTGACTTGGAAGAGAACATTGGGAAATTTGACTCCAGAGGGGTAGGGCATCGGCAGTAGATGGACGAGGCGTCACTACTCAGTATTTCAGGCTCAAGCCGGTTCAAGAATGACATAGTGGAGGAGCTCAAGAGGATCGGTTTCGAGGGCTGTACCAGGGAGGTCTCCCCTTTTCCTGGGGCGAGGGAGGAGAGCTGTTGAAGATCGACATCGCGTTTGAGAAGGAGCACGTCGCCTTGGAGCTTGACGGTCCTTCCCACTTTCTCACCACACTTGTGAGGAGGTAGAAGGGCGAAGAGAAGGAGGAGAAACCGATACGAGACGACCCAACAAAGGCAAAGATGGGGCTTATGAAGAAATTGGGGTGGCAAGTATCGAGGCTTAGCTACTTGAATAACAGAAAACTGAATACTAGATCGGAGGAAGTGCGAAAGAACTTCTGGGTCAAGAAACTAGGGAAGCTCGGAGTAGAGCCAACAACAACGACAACGACATAACAAAGAATTATTGAGATGATGGTTGAGGGCGGGATGAAATGTTGATAGACTGTAACTTTAAAATAAACGATCAACATTTTCTCAACAAAACCTATGAACAAAACTGATAAAACTGCCCGCCCCAAATAAAACAACTTTACCCCCCCCTTCTTCTCCCTCCCCTCCCTCCCCCGCCCCCACCTCTCTCGCTCTTTCCTCCTCAAGCCTCATCTTCTGTATTCTCTCCTGTGCGTTCTTCTCCTGGTTGTACATTTTGACTTGGTTCTTGGTCAGTTCGAAGGCTGCGAAAGGGTACGAGTTAGAATATACATTATGCGGAGTCCCCCCCTCCCCCCTCCTCTAACCCCCCCCCACCCCCACCCACTCACCATTTCCCTCGTGGTAGATGAAATCGGCCCCAACTATTTCTGCGTCCCTGCTGACCCTCAAACTCAAGCAGACCCTGTCCCTAAAGCTTAAAGCTTCCAAGTCGATGCTCGAGACGGTGGTCATGTCCTCGTCTATCTCGTCAACTTCGTCGTAATCTTCCCCTGCAGTCTCGACGACAATGACAGAGTTCCCCTTGACCTGTTTAAACCCCTCGCTCATGGCGAACCACAGGACGCACGCCACAACGTAGCACCCCACCGTGAAAAAGAAGGCTAGCAGGCAGCCAAGGACCTGTGCCTCGAGCAGGCTCCCGTCCCCCCCGCCCATGAACAGCCCCTCGCCGTCCTTTCCGAAGCGCTTCAGCAGGTCTTTCCGTGCGAAGAGTCCGACCCACATGGTGCCCAAGATGCCGTTGGCCCCGTGAACGGTGAAGGCGTCCAGGGGATCGTCGATGAGAAGCTAAGCATTAGTGTTAGTGTTACTGTTAAAACTAGAATTACTACCACCACAACTTCCATCCCCTTACGCTCGGACCCCCCCCCCCCCTCCTCACCTTGTTCAACAATAACCAGGAACTCCCCTTACTGACAGCCGCAGAACAGATTCCTAGCAAGATGGCGCACCAGTTGTCGATGAACGCGCAACTCGCCGTCACTGCGACTAACCCCCCGAGCATGCCATTGATTGTGTACGGGAGGTCGTACGTGCCCTTGTGAGCTACGGTCTCAATGAGGACGCTGGAAACTCCGGCAGTGGCGAGGCAGAGAAAGGTGTTGAGCACGGCGAAGGCGCTGAGCTCCACGCTGGAGTCCTTGGTCACGAGGACTGAGCTTCCGTTGAAGCTGATCCAGGTGAACGCGAGAATAAACGCGCCCAGGGAGGAGAGAACGAGCGATGTGGACTTGAAGTTGATGACGGAGCCGTCCTTTGCGAATCTGAAAAAGACGAGAGAAGAACGAGTTAGCAGATAATAGCAACACATAAATAAAATACACACACACACACTCCTACGCACCTATTCCTCCTAGGCCCAACCAAGATCGAACCAACCAAAGCGGCGCTGCCCCCGACCAAATGCACCACACAACTCCCGGCAAAGTCAACGAAGCCCTGCGACGAGCGTAGCGAGAAGCAGCGAGTGAACGAGTGAACGAGCGGCGAGCGTATCGAGCGGTGTTAGAATCGTTGTGTAAAGTCTCGACTGTCGCTACTAGCAGTATTCTCAGCTAGTCGCTTCGCTCCTCGCTGCGGGCTTCGTCCTCGCAGTTTCTCACCTGCTTGGCCATGAAACCTTCCTCGCTCCAGCACCACGACACCATCGAGGAGTACACCAGGGAGGAGAGGATCGCCGACAGGAAGATGTAGACCTCCACCTTCATGCGCTCCGCCACTCCTCCGCTCATGATGGTGGTGGTGGTGGTGGCGTACGTCAAGCTATGGATGAACGGGGCGGCGTTCCTCCAGTCGATGCTGCCCCAGCGCTCTGTGCCTTCTCCAGTCAAGCCCTGTCCGAATCTGCGTAGAGTCGTAGACGGAGAGTTAGTAATATGCAAAGGTTAAATAAGTACAAAACTGCCTCACCCAAAGTTGCCACTGTCAACGCCATCCCGCTCAGTCTGCCCCGATGCACCGTCCCCCGATATAGCAAAACCCCAGAAAAACCAGCACAAAGCCACCACAAACATGTCCAGCATGTTCTTGAACAAAATGCTCTTCGCGTTCTTCGTCTGAATGACCCCCACCTCGAGCATGGCGAAGCCTGCGAGGAGCGAAGCGACGAGTAAGTATAAAATGTTCGTAGTACGATAGTATGTTAACTCGCAAAAATACCAAATTCCAAGCTCGTCGCATTCGCTCCTCGCTGCGTCTCACCTCCCTGCATGAAGAAGATGATTTGGGCGTTGATGAGCATGAAGAAGCCGTCCACTGCGTTTGAGATGCTGTCGACGCTCTCCGTCAGGGTCCTTTTTTGCCCCGCGTCGTCTCCAAGTGAATTGGTTTCATAATTGAGTTCGTGCGCCTGTGTTCCATGCTGTGTTCCATGCTGTGTTTGTGAGTCGACCTCCCCACTTTTGTCCCCACCGACACGGACGCACTCGCTGTAGTACATGGTCTTGTACGAGCAAACGTGCTGCAATGGGCAGCAGGAGCTCAACTCAACCTCCCACGCGCCGCCCTCCGGAGACACGCCGCCGCACTGCTGGTTTGGCTGGTTGGCACAGACTTCTTTAAGGGGGAGTGATGAGATATGCGAAGGAGCCTTACTCGCAAGACATGTGAATGTGCAGGCTAGGAGGAGGACGAGGACGAGGGGGTGTTTAGAGGGTGGGGACATGGCGAGGTTAGATTTAATTCGAGGAGGCAGTGCCGTTTATGCAGTATTTATTGGGCAAGGAACCTTAACATTTAGCTTTAGCACGGAAAGCATGATGGTGGGTCTCGATCTCGAAACAGAACAAACCATAGGACAATGCTTTCAAGAAACAAAAGAGGACAATGCCTCTCTCTCACGCACTTCTACACACCCTCCTCCTCCTCTCACTCTCATGCCTCGCCTCCGCTACCCCTCCATTCTCCTCCAAGGCCTCGTACCTCTCGCTTCGGCAGGACATCCTTGATAAAGCTTCGGCATTAGCATTTGATGGCGGAACAATACTGAGCCCAATTGAGCAGCTCCTCGACGCCAAGCTAATTTCAACTCGTGACCAGTACATCAGGTCCACCAAACAGGAGCATACCTTCGAGCCGCACCACTACTTCTACGAGTGGGACCTCCAAAAACTTCATCAAACTCAATTGTGGAAGGTCATGGAGAGTCTGCCCAAGGGGAGCGCCCTGCACTTGCACAGCGGATCGAGCGGGAGCGTGGACTGGATTGTGGAGGAGGGGATACTGATGGACGGGGGCCACGTTTATTGGGACGAGGACGATTTGACGAGGTGTATCGAGCCGATTGGGGGGGCCGAGATTGAGTGTGGGAGGTGAGGTGTTGTGTGGGGTTTGTAGTGAGGACGGCAGTAAATAAACGTTGTCTAGCTAGTATCATCGCTAGTATCATCGCTAGTATCATCGCTAGTATCATCGTCAACTACTAACTAACACGGCTCTCTTCGCTCACCGCTCGCCGCAGCACCGGAACAGCGGCCCCACTGATCAAAGGCACCATGGCCTTCTACCCCCAAAACGCCACCGCACCCAAGGGGTTTTACTGCGCCAAACATCTGAGCACCACCGACGCCGATTTTGCCTCGAAGCTCAGAGCCCTCTTGACTAGCAACGAGAGCTTGAAAAACATGGACAGCGCCCAGGTGAGAGAGACCCTAACCCTAAGGTATATAAACAAACCATTCTAACTCGTCTTGTCACAGGCTTGGGAGGTTTTCAACAAGATCTTCGTCAGGGTTGGACCCGCCATGAGCTTTCGCCCCTTCTACTTCAACTATTTGATCAACACGTTCCAGGTGCATTTAGACGACAACGTGCAACACATTGAAATCCGAAGTTTGGTGGGGACCAACGGTCTCGGAGACTTGTTCGATTTCAATAACGATGGTAGCAGTAGTAGTAGTAGCAGCAGCAGTATTATGATTTATAGTGGCGACGAGGTAGTGGACACGTACAGGCAGGCCTTGACGCAGTTCCAGGAAGAAGTGAGCGATGGCTTCACCATGAAGTTGATTATCTCAAGCTTGCGTGTGCTGGATCCCGAAACGATAGAGGTACGAGCGAGGAGAGGACCAAAGAAAAAAAGTGTACCCAACAAGTCTAACACGGCTCGCCGCTCATCCATCCGCACAGGGAGACGTGCAAGAGGCAGTGGATTTGTTCATGAGGAACCCTGATCTGATCATCGGGTTTGACCTTGTGGCGGAGGAAGACCCCAACCACCGAACGCTCGATTATTTGGACGTCTGGATGGAGCTAATGAAGCACGAGGAGAAGTTAGGATTAGAGCTCCCGCTGTACTTCCACGACGGAGAGAGCAATGACAGAAACAACACGAATATGATTGACGCCGTCATGCTCGGAAGCAAGAGAATTGGTCACGGTACCAATTCGTACTTCTTTCCGGTGCTGTTTGACCAGATGAGGGAGCAGGGCGTTGTGTTGGAAGTCAACCCCATCAGCAACCAAATTTTACGCTACGTGGATAATTTGGAGCTGCACCCTGTGAACGGCTTTTTGGCCGAAGGGCTTAACGTGGTCATTGCGGCCGACGATCCGGGCGCGTTCGGATACACCGGCTTGAGCTACGACTGGTGGGCTGGATTGGTGGCTTTCCAGTTGGATTTGAGGAGTTTGAAGCAGCTTAGCATGAATTCGCTGGAGTTTTCGGGATTGGAGGGGGACGAGCTCGAGGTTGCCATGGGGAGATGGGTTACGGCGTGGGATGCTTGGGTTCAGCGGTGGGCGGAGGATTTGTGATTGAATTGAAGAAGAAGGAATGAATGCACATAAACAAAATAAGGCTATTAAATTAAGGTTAAAAAGGTTAGGGGGGTTCTTTGATGCTTTACTTATTATTTTTTACGCGTTTTCCTTTAGCTCTTTCAACACTATCAGATTCTTTTTAGGGTCTCCGTTCCATAATTTCTTTCGCTCTTCATCGTTTGGATCTTTTAATCGATTTCACTTCCCTAACTTGTATTCGTTGTTCTCAATTTCTCTCATCTTGTTAATTTCTTGTCGAAAATACTGACCAGCCATGTAATCGCCCCTGTTCAGATGCTTAAGAACTCGACTGGTGAAACCTACATTAGCAGAAACTTTTACTCCCTTAGGCAAGACGTTGATTTCGGCTATTGCCCTTTTAACGGCTTTCTCCCTCTCTTCCGCGGTGCCAAACCTTTTTTCACTGTCGGAGCCCTTCTCGACCACCTTCTGGTACTTTTACATCTACCCAGCCGATAGACACGGCTACTCGACTTGTAACTCCATTTGTGACTGGTAGAACTTCTTCCATACCATGATACCCGCCCGTTCTTGAGAGACGCGAAGCCTAAAAAATCACCATCTCATACTTTTTGGGATTCTTATATCGTCGTTCGAAGTTGCCATTTTGATCCAACACCTCAATATAAAATCTGCCACCAGTGAAATCTTTGCCCGGCTCAGACAGCATCAGGAGGAATTGGTATTTTTTGGAAGAGTCCATAGGTTGATCGCGGTGTGTGTAGTTCTTACCCCCTTCGCCGTAAACCATTAACAGCACCTCACCATGACCACCGGGGGAAATCCGACCAAAACACTCTTCTCCATGAAGTTCTTTGAGTTGATCTGCAATGCTTTCCAATGTCTCATTTGACCACATTCGTTTGTTTGGTATGATCCCCAACAGCTATGTACATTCCTTCCTCGCCGGTCACCTTTGTTCTTGTCAAATATTCATGGTCAAGAAGAGGAACGGATTTCTTCTTCTTCTTCTTCTTCTTCACAAACTTCGCAACTATGTCGTGTACTCCTTTTCAAGGTTGCCGAAGTCATTCGATTTCACTATCGCGAGGCCTCTCTCTTGTAATTCATCGAGTTGCTCTTGTGTTAGCTTCATTGCTACCGAGGGTATTACTTTTTGCGTCGCAGCAACAGGCTGAGCAGCAGCACGAGGGGGCGTCACAGCAACAGGTGGAGTCTTAGGGACAGCGGCCTTCTTCTTTTTCTCAGGGACAGCGACAGCGGACTTCTTCCTTTTCTTAGCTCCCTCGCCCAATGGATCCACGATAGCCCTTTGCGCTGCGGTATTGGGAGACCCCTCGACAAGCCTGAGACTGCCCAAGGGAACCCATGTCGGTCTCGAGCCGTCGTCCCGAGTAATAAGAACTTGATTCTGGGTGTTCAGCCCACTGATGATTCCCGTGTAAGGTTTACCCCATGTTGTTGACCAGACACAGTCGTCATGACACGGTGTGGACGAAGTTGATGAATACGCTGCTGCATCTTCAGCTTCATGCTTTCTGTTTTCGACTGCACTCTGATGAGAGTTCGGCATATGACTTTTGTTCGTTGTGGGGCTGTAACCGTTAAGGTGATTGGGTTTTTAACTGCTTTTCCTGCTGGGATTTCTGCCATGATCTGAATGCCCTAATCCTTTCGTCTCTTTTCACCGCACTAGAACACTTCCCAATCGTACCAGAATGGTTCTATTCATGCTCCCTAAGGCTGTGGGCGAGCCAATTTATTCTCGTGAGTCATTTCTTCTCATAGTATTGTTTTTAGCCTGTGCCCGTGCAGTTCTTTCGGCGGGCAGGTTTCGTGCAGATTTTACTACAATAATGCTCTCAACCCCGACCCCCAAATTACCCCAGCTCCCAAAGCCCGCCCTCTAACCCCTCCCCACCTCCCCCCTCCTCCCCTATACGCAGACGCCATCGGCCCTCTAATGGACTTCCTCCAATACGGCATCAACGATTACATCCCCTCCCCCACCCTCTGGAAGATTGCGCACACCACTAACTTCCAGAAGTTCGGCACCGGCTTCTTCTGCCTCTACCTGATGAACACGGTGTTTAACACGCAGGATCATTTGACGAGTTGGATTTATCTTAGTTTGCATGGGACTTATGGGATGCTTTGGTGTCTTAAGGAGGTGAGGATGTGGAGCGATGAGGATGTGGAGTGAGAACGACGAGGAATTACCGCTCGAGCGTTGCTCACCCCCCCCTCCCCCCCTCACCAACATTCATACTCTAAACTAACCCCTCGTCCCCTCCTCGTCCCCCCCCCTCGGCTCGCCGCTCCTCCCCAGATCGTTTTCCCCGACCCCAGCTGGCAGCGCCACGTCTCCCTCATCGATCACTTGATGGCATTCGGAGCCGTCCTCGGCCCCTACTGGTACTTCCCTTACTCAATCATGAGCAAGCGCACCGACGCTAGCATGCAGCTTATCGCTTTCTGTGTTTCTATGCACACTCTCGGCTGCGTGCTTATGATGGCTAGCGACACTCAGAAGTACTTCACTTTAAAAATCAAGAAGGGTTTAATCAACAACGGTTGGTTCGGAATATGCAGGAACACCAACTACCTAGGGGAGATGATGATCTACGGAAGTTACGCGGCGCTTACGCAGGATTGGATTTCGTGGGCGATTTTGATTTATGTTTGGACGTTGCTGTTCGGTCGCAATATGTTCAATAAGGAGGCGTCTATCGCGAGGAAGAAGGGAGGAAAGGAGTACATGGACAACAGTTGGATGATCCTTCCCAAGCCTTGGGGCTGGATGGGTTCGGGATCGAAGGGGGATTAAAAATTAGGATTAAGTGATCGGAGTGAACAACAAAGGGTAAAGGTTTAACTTTTTTACGAATGACAATTTTATATTTATTTAGTCTACCCAAACCTCCTCAAATCGAATGCTTGAATGCTGCTCTCGCTGCCATTAGGCATGGCTAGCCCGGGGTAGCTTGAAACCAGTTCGACGAGCCTTTCGATGTTACCACTTTCTTTGAGCAAATTTTTGAAATTCCACACACACTTCTTGGTTTCACCGTGATCTTTTCCAAACTACGCCTCACGCCCCTTGAGCGCTCTCTCACAAAACTCCTCAGCTTTCTCGTAGTCGTTCTGCATATAAAAAACACCAGCAATATTTATCACAGTGCCGAGCGTGACCGGGTGATTCTTCCCCAACAACTTCTCCTTCCCCTCCAAAGCTCTCTCGTAATACTCCAACGCCTTCTCGTGATTCTTAAAACCATCCTGATAAATATTTCCCAAACCATCAACGTCGCCAACGTATCAGGATTATTGTCACCAAACAACTTCATCATCCCCGCCAAACACCTCTCGTGAACTTTAATCGCTTCATCATACTCTCCATTACTCGTCAGCTGACAACCAAGTAAGTTGAGCGTCTCCAAAGTTACAACATTCTCCTCTCCCAACGCCCTCTCTATCCTTTTCATCAATTCTTTTATCCTTTCAATCAACTCGCCATGCCACGAACACGTCACCGTGATCAAAGTCCTCGTCGCCTCAAGCGCTTTCTCACGCCGGCATCGCCAACTCCAAAACCTCCAAAATCCTCCTCCACGCCACCACAAAAAGCGACGGATCTTCGAAGAACTCCTTACTGCACAGCTTCGCCAACGCCCTGAGCTTCACCAGATCCTCCGACCTCGTGATCGTCAGCACCTGCTGCTCTAGCGACTCCCTCACGGTGTGATGGATTCCCCTCTCCCCAACAATTTCCAACACGTCAAAGACCTATGACGAGCGAAGCGATAATGGGTTATGTTAACAGTTAGTAACGAGTAGCAACGACTGCGACGGTGACGATCGTAGATTCTCACCTCCTTCCATCTCAAGTACGGCTCCTCGTTCCCGTTAAACTGCTTCTGGAAGTACTCGTTGAAGCTCAGGAAGATCTTCGAAGAGGACATCCTCCACGCCAGTGACCAGATCGAATTGATCTCTCTGCTCGCGAGTTTCCTCAGGTTCTTATACGACATCGGCCACAGCCCACACTCGCCAATACTATTGCTATAAACGCCAACGTCGAAACCGGAGATCGGCTTACGGCAGAGCAGGCAAGGTTCACGCCGGGTCATGAGATCGCGCGTGCAGACCCTGCAAACGGCGGAGTGGCCGCAGGGGCGCAGCTGTGCGTTGGGGACATTGTCGAGGCAGATAATACAATTATGCTAGTCTTCCTCCTCCTCCTCCTCCTCCTCATCGACATATCCCTTGAGAGGAACGGGAGGCGCTGGAGGTGCGGGAGGGACGGACACCGAGGTTTTCTTCGTGGGAGGAACGATCGCCGAGGTTTCTTCTCTGGAGCGGCGCAGATTTTCTTGTGGAACTTCCAGAGGGCTGTTTAGGTGCTCCTTGGAGCAGTACTAAGTCTTCTGACAACGGGAGCATGTCTTCGTGGGCGGGACCTTGCAGCCAGGAAAGGCGCAGTAAGGAGCGGGTTTGGCCGCGGCCGCGGGTTCGGATGGTGATTGGCTAGATTTCATTTTTGGGGTCGTTCGGTGTATTTTGAGGGGATTATGGGGGAATTGGTATGCTATGAAAGTACGTAGAAGGAGTAACAGACCTTCAGGTTGCGTGTGGGACGTTGAAATCGACGAAACTAAGATTGGAGAGATCAAAATCTGAGAAAGTGTAGTAGTCAATTTCTCAAAAACTACGTACCACGATGTCCAAGTCTGTAGCCTCCGAGTCACCTGAGCACAAATTTCAACGAAAAGCGAGGGAAAATCAGGGTGGGGAGGACGAGGGAAATGAGGATGGGGAGAGGAACTTCGAAGTCCCATCGGCGGAGAGTTTGCCGATTTCGACGTTGGTTTCCACTGTCCCTCCGCCAGTCGACGCCTTGATCAACAAACTCAAGGAGGAGGAGAAGTTGATCGAGGTCCTGCAGTTCGATAGTTTGACGATTTCGACTACTGTCTCCACTGTTCCTGCGATGACCAGTCAGTTCATGTTCACGGACGACTTCAAACGCCTCCTCCTCGAGTTCGTTATGGGGGATACATTGATGACGCTGAGGTTGGCGACGAAGGCGTGGAAGCGCGTGACGGACACCTTCATTGACAAGGGCGTGAAGATTGGCGAGTTGATTGTTCACGATGGGAAGGATATAAGTGAAGAGAAGGCCGACGCTCTAGAGGAGAGGCGTACGATCGCAACGCGGGTAATCTTCTTTCTAAATATTACGAAGGTCGGGAAACATGCCTGCGCCGACGCCATCAATCTCATCGTTGTTGATATCCCGGAGGGCGTTGTGAGCATTGATGGTGGTACATTCTATAATTGCGAGAGTTTGACTAGCGTGTCTTTCCCGACGACGTTAGCAACTATTGGCGTACAAGGCTTCGACGGTTGCACCAGTCTAGAAAATGTTGATCTCCTCCACACAAACCTTCAACATTTAGGTTCGTACGCCTTCGAAAGTTGCGAAAACCTAACATCGATGACGATCCCGGACTCGCTTCAAACGATCGGTCGCCACGTCTTCTGGCACTGCTCCAAGCTAGTCCCCTCCAACATCGACGTTGACTACATCTACGACCACAGCGACGAAGACGAGAAATTTTTGAATTACACAAGCAAGAGCCTCGACACAACTCCCCAAGTCGTCGCCCACCTCCGCTACGTCCAGCTCGAGTTTCTATTAGCAGACAAAGACGCAGAGAATTTAGCTCTGAAAGCGACAGTCGCGACGTTGGAAACGGAGAACGGAACGCTGAAAGCAAAGGTCGAAGAAAAAGAAGAAGAAGTCACGTCTTTGAAAACGGAGGTCTTAAAACTCAAAATGAAGAAGATTAATAAATGTTAATCTAAAAATTCCCAACAACTCTTTTATAATTTATTTTCTGCAACTACAAACTTCTCACTCGTCTTCTTCAAACTCTATCAACACCTCGTCGACCTTCAAACTGTCTCCGACCTCGCAATTGATGCTCTTGATGACTCCGCGTCTCTCGGACCTCTGAACGTTCTGCATCTTCATGGCCTCGACGACGCACAGTTCCTGGCCGAGCTCGACGGAGTCTCCGACTTGCACGGCGTAGCTGATGAGCTTTCCGGGCATGGGGGAGAGGAGCATGAGGGACGTGTCGATCACGGGGGGTTCCTTCATGTAAGTGGATAGCGCGAACTGGTCGGGGGATCGGACCACGCAGTCCACGACGGAGCCTTCCATCTGGACGCTGAGGACTGCGACGAGCGTAGCGAGTCGCAAGAAGATTGACGTTGCGTAATTTAACGAGTTAGAATTGGGTGGTGGGGGTGGTGGCGCCGATAAGATAAGACTGAAGCTATTGGCGCAGACGAATTGCGACCGTAATTGTCGTATTTGCAGCGAGGAGCGAAGCGACGAGTTCATAGGCAATTCGTTCTCTAGTTTACTCGTCGCTTCGCTCCTCGCAGTAACTCGTCAGAATTACGTAGCGGTGATAGTGGCATCGATATCAAGACTGAAGCTACTGGTGCTGAAGAATTCCGACCGTAATTGTGTATTTGCAGCTTATCGCTTCGCTCCTCGCAGTTTCTCACCTCCCTGGGCGTCCTCGCCGAAGATCTGGATGACCTTCTGCTCTCCGTCGACGGTGGTCGTGGCCAGGCTGCTGACGGGGCTGTAGTCCATGGGTCCGAGGTCCAGGGTGTGGACGTCTCCTTCGTACTCCATGCTGCCAGTGGCGAGCTTCCTGACCTGGGCACGGGTGCCCGCGTCCTCCAGCGCGACCGCGTAGGACTGTCCGCGGTGTCCTCCGAGGGTGACGATTACGTTGTCCACGACGACAGGCTGTGGGGAGGTGAGGGGGGGGCGAGGAGGAGAGGGGGGAGTTAGAGTTTAGAATGTTCTTAATGTCTGGTCGCTTCGCTCCTCGGCTCGCCACTCCTCGCCCCATTTCTCACCTCGCCGCTATCGGTCTGGAAGAGCTCGCTGCTGCTCAAAGGAAGGGGGGGAGTCTCCAAAATCTCGGACTTGGCCCTAGCGATGGCCGCGACACTAACAGCAAGGGCGACGGTCTCCTCCTCCTTGAGCTCCACTCCGTGGAAGCCCTCGGGGTAGTGGGTGTCGATGAAGCTAGTGGGAGTGTCTCCGTCCCTGAAGTGCTGGTTCCTGCAGACGCTAGCGCAGAAAGGCGTGTTGTGGCCGACGCCCTTAATGACGTACTGGTTGAGAGCGGCGGCCATGCCGTCGATCGCTTTGATGCGGGTGTCGGCGTAGGTTACGAGCTTGGAGATCATGGGATCGTAGAACATGGAGATGTCAGAGCCTGCGAGGGGGGGGGGGAGAGTTAGAAATTTGGGGTTAAGAGAAAGGGTCAAAACAAAGGCTGATTTTTACCTTCGACGACGCCGCTGTCGCAGCGGACGGTGACTCCCTCCATGTCAACGCCCTCTGTAGTGGGCTCCTCGTAACTCAATAGAGGACCGGTAGAGGGCAGGAAACCGCGGAAGGGATCCTCAGCGTATATGCGGGATTCGATCGCCCACCCCTTGAAGGGTACGACTCCGCCGTTGTCTGCGCAGGCCTTGACGAGGTCGGCTGGGAGGGGGTGGCCGGCGGCGACCTCGAGCATGTGCTGGACAAGGTCAACGTTGGTGATCATTTCTGTAACGGGGTGCTCGACTTGGAGGCGGGTGTTCATTTCGAGAAAGTAGAAGTTCTGCGACGGGGGTAGGGGGGAGCGACGAGCGAAGCGAGCCGGGGGGGGAGGGGTGGGTTAGAGTTTAGAATATTCTTAAAGCGAGGAGTGGCGAGCCGAGGAGCGAATCTACGAATTGAACAAGGAGTTTCAATATGAGCTGTGTTTTCGAAGAGCCCCCTTGTTGTAATTAGGACGCCTTCGTAATCTCGTCACTCCGATTCTCGCTAGTTTAAAATATTCTTAAAGCTCGTCGCTCCTTGCAGTAACTCGCGAAATTAACGCATTCTCAGCTCGTCGCTTCGCTCCTCGCAGTTTTCTCACCTGCTTCTCGTCGCAGAGGAACTCGACCGTTCCGGCGGAAGAGTAGCCGACGGCGCGGGCGAGCTGAGCGGCCTGGCTGGCCATCGCTTGGCGAGTCTCCTGCGACGGGGGGAGGAGGGAGGGGAGGAGTTAGTATTAAATGCTCATAACAAAGTTACTCATCGCATTCCCAGTTCGTTCGTACCTCAGTAAGTAGCACGCTAGGAGCCTCCTCAATAACCTTCTGGTTTCGCCTCTGGATGGAACACTCGCGCTCCGGGAAGCACACGACGTTGTCGTGGACGGGTCCGTCGGCGAGGAGCTGGATCTCGATGTGGTGAGGCCTCTCGATGAACTTCTCGACGAAGATCCTGTCGTCGTCGAAACTGGGCGAAGCGAGGACGCGAAGCGACGATGTTAGATATAAATGAGGATAATAAAACGGAAATAAAATCGCCTACCCCCCACTCACCTAGCCTTCGCCTCATCAGTACTCAACCTAAACCCCTCCCTCGCCTCCTCATCATTCCATGCGATCCTCATCCCCTTCCCTCCCCCCCCGCGCTCGCCTTAATCATAACCGGGTACCCAACCTCCTTGCTAATCTCAACGCACTCTTCGGCGTCCTTGATCACGCCTTGAAAACCGGGGATTGTGTTTATTCCAGCGTCGATTGCGATTTGCTTCGATTCAATCTTATCTCCCATAGCTGCATTGGCGTTCCGCTCGTGCATTAGAAATAATGTTTTCGATTTCGTCGTAAGGTTTCCTCTTCTCTCCATCCTCTTCTCCTCTCACCTTGAATAGCTCTACTAGGAGGTCCAACAAACCTAACCCCCATATCTTGTACAGCCTCACAAAAAACTGAATTCTCACTCAAAAAACCATAACCAGGATGCACGTACTTCGCACCCGTCTGTTTGATTGCGTCAATGACGTTTTCGATGACGAGGTAGGATTTTATGGAGGCGGCGGGACCGACGCAGATTGCTAAGACAAACGTTAGAGCGAGAAGCGAACGTCGACGAGTTAGTTTCTAATAGTTTCGAATAGTTTAATGCGTCATCGCTTCAGCTCTTCAGCACGCTACTACGTTCACCATTGCGCTCGTCGCTTCACTCCTCGCTGTGCCCTCACCTTCATCTGAGTGTTTCACGTGTTGCGCCATTGTGTCGACGTCGGAGTGGATGGAGACGGTTGACATTCCCATGGATTTGGCGGTGCGGAAGACGCGGCAGGCTATTTCACCTCTGTTGGCGACCAACACCTTTTCCCCTTCCAAGGGAAGAATCTCCTGGGCGGCGGAGGAGAAGAGGGCGGCGTAAGGGGCCGCGTGGCGGGGAGTGAAGCGTTTGGACGCGAGGATGGAGGCTGCGGAAAGCATTCTGATTAGTTGGAGGTGTGAGGGTTAGTGGGGGGGACAGGGGAGGGTTAGACGTGGGAATTGGGGGGATTTGGGGGATGTAAAGAGGTGAGAAGGGAGGTGTTGGTGAGACGGATGCGGTTTTAGGACACAATCAACAGGTGATGAGCCCGTCAACTTTTGCCTTCGCTATCACACGTCGAATCGCCGAATGCTGGCCCTATTTACGACGGAACACAACTCTCGAACAAACAATTCGCGCCCAAAATTTCATGGATGCTCGTAGCGGTCCTTACGTTTGACGATGGAGGCTCAGATCCTTTTGGTTTCCTTTTAGTCAATGACCTTGGAAATTCCCCCAAATTCCCCCTAATTAATTCGTGAGTTGCTCCATATACGATCGCCTGACGGTACACCATATCGCTGATATCGGTAGCTATCATGATTCCTCGGACACTCGTTAAACTTTCGTGCCCCTGCGCTGCGTAATTAATGAGAATTCACCCGACCATTGTGGGCCATCGGAGCGGTTCGTTGTCGGATGCGTGGGATTTGTCTCAAATCAGAGCCCAGCAAGTGACGAAATGGCCAACAACAAACCCCATTGCCCACTGATACCTCCCACCCCCGCATCCACCATCCTAGCTCCCCCCACCGTCCCCACATGCCCCAAAAACCTCCTCTCCAATCCACGTCCCTAGCTCGCACCCCAACTAAGCCAAACCGTCCACCAAAACATCCCCCCAACCCCCACTAA
>BLQM01000260.1:47137-57660 GCA_012489335.1 Triparma laevis f. inornata
CAGCTCGTCGCTTCGCTCCTCGCTGGGCTTCGTCCTCGCAGACCCTCACCTGTTCCTGCTCTTATCGCCCGTGCTCTCGTTACTCAGCACCGCGCTCTGATCCACGAAGTATTCCACCCACTCCTCGTAGCAGTCGCCCTCCGGGTTGATGGCCCCGTTCGCCTCGATCTCCGTGTCCATCTCCCACAGATAGGGCAGCAAGAACACGCAGATGCGCTCGAAGATGAAGAAGTTCCTGGTCGCAATGGCCCGGCTCATCTCGTCCTTGATCAACGTCAAGCAGTCCCATCCCTCGCCCACCTCGAAGTCGGTAAAGGCGTTGCCAATTAAAGCCATGCTCCACCAGTCCAGCTGCCTCTCCTCCCAGCACAGATCCCAGCTGATCTCGAACTGTGACCAGCGTAGCGAGGAGCATTAGCGAGCCGAGTTAATTTAGAATGTTCTTAGTGCGAGGAGTAGGAGCAAGAGCGACACATCCTCGTCGCTTCGCTCCTCGCTGGGCTTCGATCGTCCTCACTAAACTTAATCCTCCTACCCCTCACCTTCTCCTTGCTCATTCCCAAGTCACCCTGGAACGTGTACCTTAAAGCCTTGACGCAACTGTACATTCCGAAGCAGTCAGTGGCGTCCAACTCGGTGCTCAACCTGCCGCATTCGTGGATGCAGTAGTCAACGATGCTGTTCCATTTCAAGGTGATGCCGATATCGGCAATCCCGCACAGCACCTTGATCAAGCTCTTCGTACTAGTTCCCTCCTTGGCCGCGTACCTCGCAGCCTTCATCAAGCAGCTCACGTGGTTCTTGTGGTAGTTCTCGTTCTGCATGTGGTACAAGCTCGCCAGGTTCAAGAACGCCTGACTCACCATCGAGTTGTGATCCATGTTCTCGTCCGTCAGCGCCAGCGCTTCGCTCACCACTCCGTGCTGGACCTTTCTGCTCGCCATGTACAGCACCATGGCCTTGTTCACAATCCGCTCCATGTACATGGCCGGGTTCCTGTTCAGCACCATGTGGCCGTTCATCCTGATGCATTGCTCGTAGTGGAATATGCTGAGCTGCAGATTTCCCGTCGCGAACCTATGCATATAGGTGGTTGTGTTAGAATGAAATCATACCCCCCCCCTCTCCCCCCCTCACTCCTCACTAAACTTCATCCTCGTCTTACCTAGCAGTCCCAGCCTGAAAGTGCAAATGCGCCATCTCCCTCGCGCTCGTCTTGAACCTATTACTCGGCAAATACCTTCGCCCCATCTTCTGAATGATCTCCATGGCAATGTCCACAAACTCGATGGTGCTCTCGTACATGTTATTACTCAAGGCAAACTCGCTCGCCAACACAGAATAGTGCGCCGCTTGCTGGAACTCCTGCGCCAACTTGTAGTGCTTCGCGATGGACCCAAAATGCGGAGACAAGTCGTCCACGTAGTAAATCTCAAAATACTGAGCGCAGCTTCGGTGAATCTGCTTGTTGGTGTCCACCAGCGCAGACATGTACACGGCCTCCTGAACGTAAGTGTGGCAGAACCTTAAAGTCTTCTTCTCGCCGCCCACGAATTCCAAAAAGCGCTTCCTCACCAGCTCCTTCATGTCGCGCTCCAGCGTGCTCAGCATGTCCGTGTTAGGATGGACCGCCACGAGCATCTGCGACAAGCGGAGGAGCGAAGCGACGACGTTAGAGTTTGTTGTTGAGATTTGTCTCGACTGGATCTCCTGGCTCGGCTAAATTTCGAACAGAGATATCACGTTATCACATCGTCGCTTCGCTCCTCGTGACTTCGCACCTCCAACTGAAATTCCTTCCCGATCGCGGCTGCCGTTCTGATCAAATACTGCTGCGACGGGTACAACGAATCCACCCTCGAACTAATCAACGCTTCAATCTTGTCCGGAACCGCCAGCGTATCCTCACTCTCAATCGTCACCCGCCCCATGGCCTCCCGCACCAAGATCCCCGCGTCGCCCATACTTCCGATGAACTCCTGCACGTACAAGAAGTTGCCGCCCGCTCGCTTCTCAACTAAGTTCAACAATTCCTCCGAGACCTCAGTGCAGTCCAACAAATGGCAGATGTGCTCGTGCAAGCTTTCCCTGTCGATGTTGCCCAACAAAATACATACAGCCATCTTCTCGTAGATGAGCTGTTGGAACAACATGTTCAATCCAGAATCAACGTCGCTCTCGCCGGCCGCCGCGTGGTTGGCGTGGCCATTATTATTGCCACTCCTTTCAACGGTACTAGCAAGTGAATGTATGACCTTCGGCAGCCCGCTGTTACTAGATGGAATGCCCTTCTCCTCGTCAATATTCTTCGTGGCACTGCGTCGAATCGGACCGCCACCGTCAGGCGACTTTTGACCCTGCACCTGGGGAGGGTGATGGACTCCATTAGGAGGGCTCTGAGGGATGTGCCCCTTCTCCACCACCGGTGAATTACCAAGCTGGGCCGACATCAACCTTCCGCCACTCATAGCTCTTCCAATCTGCCCCAACGTTTGCTGTATTACGCTGGGCTTGGTCCCGAAACTGCGATGAGCATTAGCGAGGCGAGGGCGAAGCTCGAGGAGCGAAGCGACGAGTTAGTTTGAATATTCTTAAATTTCGAAGAGCGTGTATGGACTCGTCGCTTCGCTCCTCGTTCATAGACAACGCGTTCTCTGATTTACGAGGAGCGAAGCGACAAGTTCATAGAGAATGCGAAAGTTTAAATTTTCTTAATGCTGGTCGCCTCGCTCCTCGCAGTAACTGGCGGAATCACCGCATTCCTAGCTCGTCGCTTCGCTCCTCGCAGTGCCTCACCTGCTCCGCTTTCGTGACTTGCTTTCGCTTTCAGGTCGACGTTCCTTCAAGTAGCTCAAACGCTGGGGGGAGTGGGTGGCCACTTTGACCTTTCCAACGGAGCCCCTCCTGATCCCCGTCTCAACCACCCTCTTCGCATCCTCGTCGTCGTCTGTGTTGATCATGCAAACACTAGCCCCCAATTTCTCGGTGCTCAGCCTTCTGCCTCCCTCCCTCATCGGCAATTTCGTGGATTGAAACTTTTCAATTGGCACCTGGTGATTTGCTTCCCTCGACACTGGTAGAGGAATCACCCTCTTGCTCACCATGTGGCTCGGCCCACCTATCGGATTGATCTTGCCGTAGCTAGAGGTGAGCTGACCCATTTCACCCACAGATGTTTCAACCTCGGTCCAGCCCCCCTTACTCGAGGAGACGATGCGATTTATTTCATGCTTGCTACGGTGGTTGGACTGATTCGAGGCCCCAGCACCATCACCACTAGCACCATCCTCACCAGCATGAGTCTCGAGCTCTCCAAATACGCCGGTTCTGGAAGTCAACAAAAACCACATCGCCGACGAGTCGCAGCACCTTAGCAAGAGTTCGAAGCTCATGGTGTCAAGCCAGTGGATATTTTCTATGATGAATACGAGCCGCTTGTGTTTCCTAGCGTGCCCCTCCAACACCCTCAACAAAAATTCCAAGGTTTTCGTGTTTCTCACTTCGCCCTTCAAATCCTTCGTGTACTCGGTCTCGGGGTAATTCCAGCTCATGACCTGATTGATCAGTGGGTGGTACCGCTCCGCTTCGATCCTTCCGATGCACTCAATGAGCTGCGACATGAGATGCTGCGACGAGCGTAACGAGGAGCAGCGAACGAAGCGAGCGTGTTAGTGGTTGAGATAGCGAAACGAAGAATGGAGCGACGAGCTGAAACATAACGAATACATCATCGCTTTGCTCCTCATGGAGACTCATTGCGACCGTAATTATCGCATTCGTAACTCGTCGCTTCGCTCCTCGCAGATGCTCACCTCGCGGTCGTGTCTCTCGTTACTGGAACTTTCGTTGTTGTGCATCGGGCCTCTCCTGCTTGACAGTACGATGGTGTCCCGCTCCTTGTTGCGACCCGAATCCATCAACAGTAGATCGGAAAAGATGCGCTTGAAAATGTAGAAGGGGTTTGCCGATTCGAGGTCGCTCGCGTCTGACCTCAAGATTCTGAAGTAGCTGCGACGAGCGTAGCGAGGAGCAGCGAGCGTGTAAGTGGTGGAGATAGCAAATCTCATGGAGACTCATAACCCTAACCCTACGACAGTAATTATCTCATTCCCAGCTCGTCGCTTCGCTCCTCGCTGGGCTTCGTCCTCGCTTCTTCGTACCTGCTCATCGTCTTGGTCAAATCCGTGAAGATGCTCTTCACCAGCGCCGACTTGCCCATGCCCGCAGACGCCTCGATCAATATGGGCGCAATCAACGTCCCTTTCTTGGTCCTGAACCCATTGGCCGCTTTCATGATCAAGGTAAATTCGTCCTTCCTGCCAACCAAGGGAATGTCCAAACTGTCAGAGTTCATATCGTTCAAATGGAAATTGAAAGCCGCGTCGGCCTTTCCACCCTTGCTCTTCCTCCTCTCGTCCGAACCGACCTTGTCGGCCATCTTTCTGAACTCGGGGCTCAGAGGGTCCAACCTGACCAGTGCCAGGATGCTCTTCTCCAGCTCGAAACTCGCACCGATCTCCTCGAACCTGCGACGAGCGAAGCGGCGAGCATTAGCGAGCCGAGTTAGTTTAGAATGATCTTAATGCGAGGAGTAGGAGCAAGAGCGACACATCCTCGTCGCTTCGCTCCTCGCTGGACTTCGTCCTCGCTGTCTCTCACCTCGCCATGGCGTGCTTGCACCTGTTGATTCTCGCCGACATTGTCGCGCTCCTGTTGGCCTGAGCGATGTCAATGTCACACATGGCAGCGGCGTAGACATTTCCAGTGCTCTGGGCCTTGTCCAGCGCGTTCTCCAAGATCTGCACGACTTTTAGCTCGGAGCCGTGGTCGATGCTCAAGATTTTGCATCGGGCAATGTCGATCCAGGGGCCGCACAACGGGTATTTTCGGAAACCCTTTAAACATTTCATCCACCTCTTCAAGACCGCCTTGATCTCGGTCGATTTCTCCTTCCCGCCGAAGCCAATGGTCGCTTCGCCCTTGACGTCGGTCTGGTTCTTGTCGGCCAACTTCGTGCAGAGCTCCATGGCCGACATGGTGCCCCAGAAGGCCACCTCATAGTGCCACCACTGGGCGGTGGACGGCAAAGGCCCTGCCAGAATCTTCATCACTGCAGAATTCGCATCGTCTCCGTCCTCATTCTGCATGCAGTAAGCCGCGGCGGTTGCGCCCAACGGAACATTAATGTCGTTAGTCCTGTTGTCCAAGTGAAGCATCTTGTTCACGATGGCCTTGCTCAACTCTGACTTTCCCTCGGTGAACATCTCGGTCACTAGCGCCGCTCCGCCAAACTTGGAATGCTCTAGCGCCTCTTCCAATTCAGTATACTTGTCGAGGGCTGACTTGAAGAAGCCGGCACGCGCGTTGAGCATCACGAAGAGATGGATGAACTTAATCTTCCAGGTCTCCTCGGCAATGCTATCGCACTTGACCAGGGACCTGCAGCACCTCTCGACGGCCTCGGAAAGCATACCCAGCTGCATCATGGCGATGGCGGCCTCCGCTTCGGTGTAGAACCAGCGGCGAAAGTCACCGCAGAGAGTTAAGAAGCCCGCACTTGCGTCTTCGAACAATTGAAGGGAGTCGACTAAATTTCCTTTGGCGCACATGGCCTTGGCGCGAGCGTATAGGTAGCAGCAGCGGCTCAAAGGCGACTCGATGAGGTCCACAACGGGCTCAATCTTCGCGAGGAACTTCTCGGCCTCGTTGAAGTTGCCGATGGAAATGTACCCGTTGCTGATGTCGGCCATTCCCACTAAAAGCTCGTCGGAGAGGCCGGCCTGGCAGCCATGGTGGACTTGGACATAATTGCAAAATAGGAAAATCTTGGAGTTGTCGTGGTAAAGGGTAGCAAGCTGCTGCCAAATCTTGGCCTTGAGGCTGTTCTCCGTTGCCTGCGAAGAGCGTAGCGAGGAACATTAGCGAGGCGAGGGCGAAGCCCGAGCGTGGAGCGAAGCGACGAGTTAGTATACTTCTAGTATCGTTACTCGCGTAATTGTCGCATTCCCAGCTCGTCGCTTTGCTCCTCGCGACTACGCACCTGGGCGGTGTGACTGATGGCCCTCTTGGCGCGCTTGTCCGGCGGGCTGAGCTTCCACTTCATCTTGGTGCGGAACATAACGCCCCAGTTCTTGAACGAGCTCGATTTGAGAGAGAAACTGCCGCCGATGTACTTGAGCGCCTGCTCGAAGCACATTCGCTGCACCAACGGGTGGTTGACGGTCAAACCAAGCATGTAGTGCAGGTGTGCTTGCTCGTAGGCGAGGCTGCGACGAGCGTAGCGAGTCGCGTGAATGTTGGCGTTAATTTGTTAGAAATGCGTGGTGATGATAGTGGTGTTTTTTTGCGTTGAAAGCTACTAGCACCGCGTTGATCCTCATGGAGACTCATTACAGCCATAAATATTGTACTCCCAGCTCGTCGCTTCGCTCTTCGCAGAGCCTCACCTGTGGAAGCCCGTGAGCGGAAGTCGATCCTTGGCAAGGGAGGAGCCCAGCTCAATGAGCTGGAAGTACATTCTGCTGGCGTCACGGACAGCGCCGTGGTTCATTGCCGAGTTTCCAGCCATGATAAAATTCAACCTGGCCTCTTCGAACTCTCCGCAGTTCCTGTAGAGCCTCGCGAGCTCGTAGTGATGGTGCTCGAAACGGGAGGCGGACGCTTTTGTTCTGGAAAAGATGAGGTCAGCGGCAACCTTGTTCGCGAGCATGAAGTGCTTCTCGGGCAGCATGTTCAGACAGCAGTCGTGAACGTACTTGTGAACGAACCTCACGGAAAAGCTACCTATGTTTTCAATGTCACTGCCCGATTCCAGCATGTGCGAGACTTCGAAAGATTCACCGCCGTGACGCGAAAACCCGCCAGTGTAGCGCGTGTCGCCACCGTGGCCTATATCCGTGTCGGTGATCGTGTCACCTTCGAGAAGGTGCATGCGAACGAGGTCAGCCAAGTCCTTGTACAGTTTCATGGAGTCTACATCGACAAGGGAGCGGGCGTCCCTTCTGTCCGACTGCTTGGATTCCGCCTTGAGCGCCTCGACGAGTTCGGAAGCCTTCTGAATCGTTCCGCCCATGACTGCGGCGTAGCCGAGCAGTAGCTTCTTCTGCTTGGAAAGGCGCGAAAGACGGCGCTCCAGGAGGCGTTGAAGGAGGGGGAGGCCGGTGTCCTCCTTGGTGGAAAAGTAGTCACGAACCTCCGAAGGGCCGTTGGTGAAGTGCATGATGTAGGAACGAACGAGCGAGGATGGGATGTAGCCCATCGGATCGACGCAAAGGAAGTGCGTGATCTTGGTACCCAGACCAGAGCTGCCTTCTAACACGTACACGCCGAACTTGAGCCCCATCCTCACAAAGCCATGTTCCTTGGGCGGAGCCTCCTCGGTGGTGGAAGTCATGATCAGAACCACCGTGTCCTTCCTCATTCGCTTCCAGCAACTCTTGTACACAAGGTCCCTGTTGTACATGGGAGTGGGGAACTTGAACCGGAGCTGGACAATGTCACTGTGGTCGTTCACCTTCTTGACCATCTTGCCGCCAATCATGGTGGGCTTGCGGGAAGAGGTGAGGTGGGTCGTTCCGAGAAGGAAGGCGAGGCACTCGTCGGGGCTGGCGTTCTCGGTGGTCGTCACTGTCTTGGCTTGGCGGAGGGAAGAGGTCGCGTCCTGGCGAATGTAGTAGTCGCAGCCGCCGTGGGACGAAATTTGTTCCCAGCCAGAGCTTCTCGAGTCGAGGACGAAGTCCGAAGAGCGAAGCGACGAGTTAGTATAATGATGCTTTACTATAACTCTATTTTCGAATTCTCAGCTAGTCGCTTCGCTCCTCGTTGCCGTTGTTCGCTCCTCGCAGTAACCATCTCACCTCCTCTCGTCACCACGAGACATGGAATAAAACATTTCCATGCTGTGCTTCTCTTCTTCCGTGTACTTGTCGTTGGCTAGCTCAATGGCCCTCATGGCCGCGATGGTGAGCTGGTGGAACTGTGAGGATGGTGGTGGTGAGGGGGGTTAGTGTTTTTTTTCGAAAGTTTAGTATTTGTATTAATATAAGATTTTTGGCTTCTCTCACCTTCTCCTTGCCGTCCTCGGCGGACATGCCGTCACCACTCTTGCCCTGAAGGTCCTCGAGGACGTCGCGGAGGTGCTTGGCACCCTGATTCTCATTGAAAAAGTTCTCTGTCTGCGAGGCGACCTTGGCCTCAGTATTGACTATTATGGCCTTGGACTCTCTCATGTTGAGCATGATCTTGGAATGAGAAGTTCGACGAATTCCTCCCAACTTGTCTTCGAGGTTGAGAACCGCCTTGGCCTGAGTTGCTATAAACGTAGACGCCCTGCGCATGCCGCGCTCGATGGTGCCTTGCTTCTTTAACTGGTGGGGTTTACCTTTGGGAGTCAACCCCCCTGCATTTGACAGCTGGTTTTGTATGGCGAACCTGCGATGGGGGTAGGGGGGAGCATTAGCGAGGCGAGGGCGAAGCCCGAGCGAGGAGAGAAGCGACGAGTTAGAATGAATAATCATGCGTTGTCAGCTCTTCGCTTCGCTCCTCGTTGTCGTCGTTCGCTACTCGCAGTGCCTCACCTGTGCTGACTCTTGAGCTGCAAGATTGCGCCGGCAAAGTCTACCGCGGGGGGGGAGGTTGGGGAGGCTGCTCGGCTACCTTCNTTGGGTTCCTAAGCCCTTGCTGCCACCAAAGGTGGGAAGGTTGGGCATGGCGATCTGCGACGAGCACAGCGAGTCGTTTAAAGATTGACGTTGACGAGTTAGAATTACGTAGCGACAAAAGATTCTTGGCCGTATTGACTAAAGCTACTATCGCAGACGATTTTCGACCGTAAATATCGTACTCAAAGCTCGTCGCTTCTCTCCTCGTGGTGCCTCACCTTTCCGTCGTGACCGGCATTAGGCTTCTTCTTATTCCTTCCCAGGCCTAAACTATCGTCCTCAAGGAGAGTCTTCAACTCGTCAAAGCCCTTGAGCAGGACGCTACGCTCAGGCGTGTTCTTCACCTCGAGCAAGAGCTCGGCGGCGAGGAACGTGAAACCGCGAGAAACTGCCACCAGGCGGCCGTGGAACTCCGGATTGATGTGCTTGGTGGGGAACGTGTTCTGCGCCATCTTGAGCAGGTCCTGCGGGTTCAGACGCTGAAGGATCTCCTTTCTGCCCCTGTGCCAGTTGTTGACAATGTGGGTGTAGTCCACGGCCTGCGCGGCGGTGGGCGGGCGGGTGGTGCAGAGGATCATTACGCCCTCCTTGATGCTGCAGATGCGCCTCATGAGCTTCCACGAGGACACGTCCATCCAGTGCAAGTCCTCAATGACGAGGACCACGAGTCCGACCTTGACAAAGAGTGCGCGGATAAGGAGGTCAAATAGCTCCAGTTTCATGGTCAGGATCCCGGCCGCTCCCATCGAAGAGTCCTCGTCCTCAATGTCGGCGAGGTCGTCGTCGCCCAGGTTGTCAATGACAGAGCCTTTGCGAATTTTTCGGACGACACTGTCAATGGTCTGAATCATTGAACCGTTCTGGCGCCGCTTAAGGGTGGAACCTTCGCACCACTGCTCGGGGATGATGTCGTGAAGCCAAACCACTGCACGGGCTTTTTCTTCCTCCTTGATAGGGAGGAGGTCAAGGACCTGCACGATTCCGTTCTTCTTCTCGATTCCGCCAGCGCCGAGGAGAAAACGGACCACAGGCTTCCAAACAGCCCACGGATCGTGCATTGAATTCTCATCGGTCTGGACCCTCACGTGAGTGATACGGACCCTCTTGGCGAGGGCTAAGACAACGTTGGCGATGGAGGATTTACCGTAGCCACCCTGCGAGGGGGGGAGTGGGGAGCATTAGGAGCGTAATTAGGAGCGTAGAGAGGAGCGAGGTGACGAGTTAGTATAAAGTGCTTCTATCGTATCGTAATGAGCGAAGCGAGCCGATTGCGTGACGAGTGGCGAGCGAAGCAAGTCGATTAACGCATTCCCATCGAAGAGCAAAGCGACGAGTTGTACGAAATCAAGTACAAATCCTCATCGCTTCGCTCCTCGCTGCTCCTCGCAGTTCCTCACCTTGCTCTCCAAGATTGTGAATGTAGACTCCCGGGAGAGGAGGAGCGTCTCGACTTGACGGAAGAGCAAATCTTGAAGCTCGGTCCTGCCCACGTTCTTGCACTTTTGGTGCACGACCTTACAGGAGGGAGAGAGGATGTCGTCGCAGTACATCCACTTGCTATTGAGCTCCTGGTTGCGCAAGATGGACTTGTGGAGCTCGTTGGCTTCTTGGGGCTTGATTGGTTTCTGAGCCCTTCGGTTGTGCTGCACCACCTCGTTCCTCGTCTTGTTCACTGTGTTGACGATGGTCTTGGCCGCCTTTCTGAACCGGATCGTGGAGACGCGCTTGCCGCTTTCATCGGCAATGGCCGAAGCCATGTCCTTGTGGGGACTGGGACTGTTGTTGTTTTTGGTCACCGAATTGGGACTTAGACCACTTGTGTTGGATTCATGTCTCTTGGAGCTGTGGGGGGGGGGGGGGGGG
>BLQM01000260.1:58291-71731 GCA_012489335.1 Triparma laevis f. inornata
GGGGGGGGGGGGGGGGGGGGGGGTGTTAGAACACAATAATGAACGAATTAATAGATCCCTCACTGCGCCTCACTGCGCCTCACTGCGCCTCACTGCGCCTCACCTTGCTCGCTGGAGCGTTCGTCTCTTGATCTTGTCCATCTCGTTCTGCATGAGCTCTTCTTGGTAATCGTCGTCAGAGTCGTACTCGCTGTCGTGCTGCTCCACGTGGTTGGAGAGGGCAGTTAATTTTGTCAACATACTGTAGTCAGCCCTGCCGGTCATGTCCACGCCGTCAATGTGGAGGAAGACGCCAGAGGGAAGGTTCTTCTTGCGCATGGTCTGGACAACGTGGGCAATGGAGCGGACGATGTGGCCGTAGGGCAAGACGGAGCCGTTGAAGCCTGTTCGCCAGTTAATGTCGCCGTAGCGAACAAACGCGCGGAAGTTCTCGGTAAAGTGGTGGGAGGAGACGGCCGCCTTGACGCGGCAGCAGAGGTAAGAGGCAACCTCGGGCTTACAGGCGGCCTTGAACGACATCTGGATAGCGGTGTTGGAAAGGGTGGAGGAAAGGAGTTCTCCCCCAATCTTGTCCATCTCCTTCTCCGCGACGTCAATGGCCTTGCGGGCCATCTTGAACAGGAGGAAGTCAGACGGTTTCTTCCTATCTTTTCGTCGTTTTCGCTCAGAGTTTGATAAGTTGGGGTTGTTAGGGTCGTTGGCGAGCTTGTCCTTTACCCGTTGCGCTTCCTTCGCCTCCTCGTTGAAGCTCAGCATGGTGTCGCCCTTCAGCCCAATGAAGATGAACACGAGAGAGCTGTCGGCGTAAACGCCGTTCAGGTTCTGCACGCTTCCTCCGGCTGTGGCCACTTTTTGGAGTATGGGAGAGCACGCCTTTTCCAAGAAGCGGTTGCATCGCTCGAGCTCCTTGTTGTTCAAGAACCTGCGGATGAACGCCACGGGCATAGCAATGCCGGGGTTGAGGGACTTGGAACTTCCGAGGTGCATGCAGTAAATGTTGGTGTGGGTTTGCGTGTTGAAGTGAGGGGCGTCCCGGCGGTCTTCGTCAGTGAAGAATTTCACCCTGTGATGTGATTCGAGCAGTTTCTTGGTGCCATCGAGTTTGTAGATGCTGCGACGGGGGGAGGGGGGAGGGGGGAGGGGGGAGCAGCAAGCGGCGAGCAGCAAGCGAACGAGCAAAGCGAGCCGAGGAGCGAAGCGACGAGTTAGTATAACTTGCTTCTAGTATCGTTACTCCCGTAATCCTCTCATTCCCAGCTCATCGCTGAGCGACGAGAAAGCTTCTCACCTATCAGTGATCATGATGATTGCCTTCTCGCCTCTGGCTCCGACGTGCTCGGAGGTGTCGAGGACGTCGAGGCACTCTTGAAGGGCGTAGCCGGTGGCGAGGAGGCAGGAACTTGCTTGTGCTTTGATGGAGATGTTGATATTACCGGCGGACGCGCCGACTGATTTGATGGGGTTGATGTCGCCGGAGAAGTGCTCGTCGTGCAAGAGGTGCTCGAGGAAGGAAGAAAAATTTGTCACCAAGTCTTGCTTGGACTGCTGCCCCTCTCCTCCAGTCTGGCGGGTTGGGAGGGCGCCCTCAACGAAAACTATTGTCGTGACGAACGAGTGAGAGGCGGAGAGGAAGGGCGTGGCGGATATTATGTCTGCGAGGAGCGTAGCGAGTCGCATGAAGATAGATGATAACGAGTTAGACATGAGTAGCAACGAAAGCGACTTAAGCAAGTAGTCTAAGGCTACCAGCGCAGCCGGATTACTCGCTTAAATATTGGGGTCGTGGCTCGTCGCTTCGCTCCTTACAGATTCTTACCGGCTCCGAAATCCACGACGGTGTCGCGGATCAGGGAGAGGTCGTCAGCGTCTATCGTGTCAGAGACGCACAAGGAACAGCAGATCGCGTAAGCGGTCATCTAGGGGGTTTATTCGGGGGGGGAGCACGGGGGGGGGGGCGATTGGGGTTAGGATATTTTGGGGGGTAGTGGTTATACTCTTCTTACGAGTGGACTCGTGGACTCGTGGACTCGTGGACTCACTTTTGCGTTGCCCAAAATGCGCGGACCAGACTCGACCAGTGCGGTCTCGGTAGCTGCGGAGGGTTCAATTTGGGTTGTGTCGACGATCGCCGACCTGATCTTGACCGGCGAAAGTGACTTATTGATGGGAGTGGTGGAGGAGTCTACGTTTTGTATCCGCTTTAGAGATTTGTTCAGCTCGCGAGAGGAAGCGACGTGCCGCGAGGAGCCCGCCATTTCTCGACCTGAAACTCCCACTGTGGCCTGGATGATGGAGCCGCGGGGGGAATTAATAGGGCTGTTCATGGGGGAGGGGGATAGAGAAATGGGGGGGGATTGGTCGTCTTCTGTTATGGCTTCAATGCGCTTCTGACTTCTCTCGTCGAAGGGGGAAATTGTTGTATTGTCGAGGGTGGTCGCATTGGACGAAGACTCCGAAATGGGCTGCGGGGTTGGAGATTTTATGAAGCTGTGCTTTTCCTTTATTATGGCCTGGATGGGGGACATGCTCTCTTCAGGGTTTTTGCTTTCGCCATTTTTGGGTGTCCCTGTGTCTGGGACTGAGCCGGGGAGGATGTCGGAGCTAGGGTTTAGAGGGGTGATGGACTTGGTGGGCATGTTGGGATAGTTCTCTTCGCTATTCAAGGGGGAGGCGGAATTCGACTCCTTGTTCTTTTCCGCCTTTCGCTGGGCATTTCGACGGAACTTCTTCAGGTTGACGGCGAGTCGACCAGCTTTGAAGAGGTCTGCCCCGCCGTTGTTGCTATTGGATTCGGCGTCGTCGTTGGAGGAGATGGTGCTCTTCCGCGACTTCGGCGACTTCTGGTTGGCGTCGTTCTGCTTCTTGAGGTTCAATCCAGCAGGATGTCTGTTGGTGGCGGAGTGGACTGCCCAGTCGAGCAGGAGGGCGGAGTGGACGCCTGCGAGGTTATCGAACATCTGGGGGGGAGCTGACATGTCCGTGGTTTCTGAAGACTGGTCGGTGAGGACGCTGCCCTTGTATTTGAGGCCGTTGACCTGGTAGGACTGGACGAGGCCCTTGCCCTTGAGGGCGATCTGACCAATGTTCTCGAAGACGACCTCCGACGCCGCCGCATCAACAGAAGCCTTGTCAGCGTAGATGGAGTTCGTCTTCATGCTCATTCCCATGAGGCGGGCGCTGTGGTTCACGCTGTCGCCGATCCAGCTCATCTCGCAGCGGGAGTGGTCGCCCACGGGGCCGCAGAAGACCTTGCCGGTGGCGATGCCCATGCCGAACTTGATGTCGAGTTCCTTGAAAGTCTGCGACGGGGCGAGGGGGGAGCATTAGCGAGGCGAGGGCAAAGCCCGAGCGAGGAGCGAAGCGACGAGTTAGTATAAAGTGCTTCTAGTATCGTAACTCGCGGAATTAACGCAGTCTCAGCGAGGAGCGGCGAGCGAAGCGAGCCGAGGAGCGAAGCGACGAATTGAACGAGTCATTCGGACGAGCTCCTCGTTGTAATTGTAACGTATCGTAATCTCGTCGCTCCGCTCCTCGCAGTAACTCGCGGAATTAACGCATTCCCAGCTCGTCGCTTCGCTCCTCGCAGTTCCTCACCTCCTTTATCTTGAGAGCGCACCGGCAGGCGGCTAGTGTGTTGGACTCTGTATGGGGGTGGGGTATTGGGGGGGTGTGAGGTAAATGTGTCGTGTCGTGTCGTGTCGTGTCGTGTCGTGTCGTGTCGTGTCGTGTCGTGTCGTGTCGTGTCGTGTCGTGTCGTGTCGTGTCGTGTCGTGTTGTGTCGTGTCGTGTCTAACTCCAACTCACCTCTACCCGAGAAAATGATTATCCCCACCTGCCCCTTGTCATCCTGCAAAAACTGCCTCAAAACCCCATGGAACTTCCTCAGCGGCTCGTAAATCGCCATGAAGGCCTTCTGAAACATTTCGCAGACGACTCCTGGGTCCGAATCCCAGAACTTGTCGTTTATCATGTTGACAAAGAGGGTTGTGCAGGTGTCGTGGCGGGAGAGGCGGGAGCGGGTGTAGTCCTTGTAGGTTGACATGCGTGACCAGGTGTAGGAGATTTCCTATTGGGGGTGGGCGAGCGGCGAGCGAAGCGAGCCGTATTAGTAGGGGTGCTGGATACAACAAAAAAGGGTTCACTCTCTGCGGCGGGTCTCACCTTCACTTGCTCGAAAATCTGCGAATCCAAAAACGGGCTCAAAAGCTTATTCTCCGTATCCGAGAACTTCAGCATCTTCGCCGCGCTCGAACTCGCGCTCGAACTCTCAAACGAGCAGCTAAGCAATATCTTCAAATCAGCGTGTCCAGGGCTGCTTTTAACCTTGACCAAATCTTCAATGACCACAAAAGCCTCGTCGCTCATAATAATCTCTCCCGGGTTGATGGCCTTGTCGATTTTTGTGATTTGCTTTATGGGGACGCCGGAGATCAGGAACTCGGAGTGGTTGAAGGTGGAGGAGGTTACGTAGTTGCCGATTATTGTACCGTAGCCGAGCATTAGTTTCAGGTCAAGGGTTACGCCTTCGGCGGCCTGTGTGGGGGGGTGGGGGGTGAGCGAAGCGGAGTTAGAGGGGAAGGGCGTGCGAGCGAAGCGAGGCGCTAGCGAAGCTCGCAACCAAACCCCGCACGGGGTTACCACCACCGAACCCCACCCTTGCTCGTCTACCCTGTCTCTCGCTCTCATGCTTATCTACCCACCTTAAACCCCCTCAACTTCTTCTGCAAATCCAAACAACAACAAGCCGCACTCGCCATCATCCCCTTCTTCTTCGCCTCAGTCGCCGCAGGTGGAGGGAGGAAAACGCACATTAAGGCGTCGCCGCAGAACTTTACTACGTCGCCACCGTGGAAGTAGATGGAGGTTATGGCAATGTTGAAGAAGGCGTCGAGGGATTCGGAGAGCTGAGAGGAGAGGGGTTGGGAGTGGGGTGGGGTGAGGGTTAGTGTCTTTGTTGTGTTGGGTTGTTAAGGGTGGTAAATTTTAATATATANGTGAAGTGTGGGCCTTCTTTGAATTGGCCTTTGTTGATGTGGTTTATTACCATGTTGGGGAGGAAGGTGCAGAGGAGACGGGAGAGGCCAGTGTTGCCGAGGTCGGCTGAGAGGAGGATAAGGGAGAGGAGGGGAGGGGGGGATGGGGGAGGGTGGAGTTAGAATGAGTGAAGTGTTGTGCGGCAAGAGCTCCTGGTTTATTAACCGGGAGCGAAGCGATTATTATTATTATTATTATTATGGTCGCTTCGCTCCTCGTTGTTGCTGTTGCGTTTGCTTGCTGCATTCGTTTGCTGCATAACCCTCACCTATTTCCCTATCCTTAAGCTTATCCTTCCCAACCAACGGCACAAGCCTCATAATCTCCTCATTAAGTTTCTTATTAAGCCCATCCGTCGCCTTGATCTGCGTCAATAGTTCCTGCGCTCTGGTTTTGGAGGTGTCGGAGCGCTTGTTCAGCTCGATTTGGAGGTCGAGGAATTTCTTTCGGACTTCATTGTAGCGGTCTTTCCATTGAACGACAGAGGAATTTTCAGTGGTCAAACTTAAGGCTGCCATAGCATTAGGAGTGGAGTGGGGGAGGTCGACTGAGCGGCGGTCTAGGCCGAGCGTGGCGGAAAGGGAGAGGGCATTGGAGAGGGAGGACATGCTGGGGGAGGGGCTGTTGCTGTAAAGGGGGCACAACCGACTGGCACACTTAAGGAGAAGCTTTTAGGAAGCGGCAGGGGGAGACTACAAAAAGGGTACTGCAGGAGGGGCTAGGTTGCGTAACTCGTAGAGGCGTTGATTTGGAAGATGGGGAGGGTGGTTTCGGCTATCAGGTAGAGAGGATCAGATCGGCCAGCTGCTAATTTTGTGTCAGGTACGCGCTGTTAGGGCCGCGGTAGGTTAGCAGGGGGGGAGGAGTGAGGGAAGGGTGAGGGGTCAGTGCCGTGTGTCGGTGGGGGGGAGGCACTGATAATAGGATATAAGATGAGTTTTCACGAATTTTTGCCCATGGCAGTCCGGGATGCAGGTGAAGATTTTCCGCCCAGCAATGAGTACTGCTTAAAAATCCGTTAACGAAACATAGCGGAGAGGGTGGGCAGGGTTAGGGGAGGGAGAAGTGTGTAGGTGCGTGTTATTGGGGTCGGTTGTGTGGGGCGTGTGGGGTCAAATTGTAATAAATGTGGAGTTTGGCTGCAAGTGGACGAAATCGTTTCTTGACTGGCACCTTGGATATACTTTACTTAGACTTAGATAGAAGAACATTTTCAATCAATTCAAATAACATATCCCAACCCCGAAATAATACGCAAAGTTTTTTCATTTTAAAATTACGCTGCTTTGGTATCTGAGCTTGTATGGTGAAGAGGCACTAGTCAAGGCTCAAAAGCAAATGAAATGCATTTGCTTACAAAGGTTTCTATGACTTATTTACACTATGTTTTCTCCTTAACTCCTGCCTCTGCTGCAACCTCCTCGTTCTTACATCCTTCTTCTGCTTAGAGCAGAGGTGGGCGACTACCGCATTGCTGTCGTAAAAGCCAACCTTGGAGGGGACAAGCTTGGGGCATTCGTCGAAGACCCCGGGTTCAAGCGTTTGGAGTGAGTCCGGAATCGTCATCGATTTTAGGTTCCAGCAAAAGTGGAAGGCTTGATGACCTAATTGTTTAAGGTTTGTGTGGAGGAGATCGACATTGTCTAGACTGGAGCATTGGTAGAAGGAGCGTGCGCCAATTGATGTTAAAGTCTTCGGGAAAGATACAGTGGTCAAACTAACACAATTCATGAAGGCAGCTTTACCGATGCTCTCAACGCCCTCGGGAATATCAACAACGACGATTTTGTAAGCCATCTTGCAGGCACGGTTTCCGACCTTAATAATATTTAGAAGGAAGACCACCCGTGTTACGAGCTTACGCCTCTCCTTTCAAGCCTCATTTCGAGCCTCCTTTCGAGCCTCCTTTCGAGCTTCATTTCGAAAAAATGCTACCTGAATCTTAATATTCTTCCCATCGTGAACCATCAACTCTCCGCTCTCCTCACCCTCGTCGATCAACGCATCCGCCGCGGCGTTCCACCCCTTCGTCGCCACCTCGCCACCCTTAAAGCCATCAAAGTCTGCACGTTTACGAACTCAACGACGTGTCTCCTGAACTCAGGTGTGTGCATGAACTGATCGGCCGTCGCAGGGACAGTGGAAACAGTCGTCATAGTCATCAAATTCTCCGTCAGTGGGACCTCGAGAATTCCCTCCTCATTCTCCTTCTCCTCGTCGTCCCCACCGCGCTTTCTGCTCGTTTTTAGAGTATAGTGATCATCATTAGACCAAGAGGCTACAGACTTGGACATCATGGTATGTAGGTTTCGAGAAATTGACTGCTAAACTTTCTCAGATTTTCTTCCCTCAGTTTCAGTTTCGTCGAGTTTACATCCCACACGCAACCCCAGAGTCTGTTACGATTTCTACGCAACTTCTTAGTCCTACAGCGTATCATGAAGTTCGTCTCGCTCCACATCATGGCTTCATTGTTATTATTTATCAGTAGTTCTGAATCTCAAATCCCCTTCGCGTCGCCGTCTCAAACATCATGTCAAGACGGGAAGGGGAGCTTCGCATGGTGTGATACGGAGTTGAGCGTGGATGAGAGGGTTGAACTGTTGATCGAGTCTCTTCCGAAGGAGACGTTAGCGAATCTTATGACTGCGAGAGGGGTACAAAACGATGGCACTATTGTGCCGGATGATCCGGACAATGCGTATTACCCGCAGTACTACACAGACCTCGACGTTCCAGTTTTTAATTGGGGGACGAACGCGCTGCATAGTCTGAACCAAGTTTCGTGCGTCGTCGACGACTCTGGGGTTAAGCGCTGTCCTACAAACTTCCCGAGTGGACCAAGCATGGCTGCGTCTTTTGATACTGAGAGTGTCAAACTTGCTGCGAGGTTTATTGCGAGGGAGTTGAGAGCTCTGTATCAGGTAAATGCGACTCACGGGCTGGACATCTGGGGTCCTGTGATTAATTTGTCGAGAGACCCGAGGTGGGGGAGGATCGGGGAGGGCGGGACGGAGGACTCGTACTGGATGGGTGAGGTGAGGAGCTGCAAGGACAAAGAAATTAAGAACATTCTAAATCTAACTCGTCGCTTCCGCGTAACATGGCTCGCGCGCAGGTCGGAATCGCTTGGTCGGACGGCTTCCAGAACGCGAGCTACATGAACGAGAACAAGTTTCTGCAGGGTGTGGTGACTTTGAAGCACATGGCTGTGAACTCGCTGGAGAATAGCGACGGGCTCAGCAGGGGCACGATCGACGTGCAAGGTGAGACGGTACCGAAGAGCGAAGCAGCGAGCGAAGCGAGCGGCGTTATTATTGCAATCGTTACAGTTACACACATCGTCGCTTCGCTATTTGCTTCGCTCCTTGCTCGACGTAACGATTCTAATACGCCCTCACTACGCCCTCGCTACGCCCTCGCTACGCCCTAGCTACGCCCTAGCTACGCCCTCGCTACGCCCTCGCTACGCCCTCGCTACGCCCTCGCTACGCCCTCGCTACGCCCTCGCTACGCCCTCGCTACGCCCTCGCTACGCCCTCGCTACGCCCTCGCTACGCCCTCGCTACGCCCTCGCTGCACTCGCTACCCTAACGCTCTCTGCAGTTGAAAAATACATGCTCGCGGATTACTACTTGAAGCCGTTCAAGATGGCGATCGAACAGGTACGCAGACGCTCCTCAATTGTCGCTCTCGCTCCTCGCTTTAATAATCACTTTATACTAACTCGTCGTCGCTTCGCTCCTCGGCTCGCTTCCTTGCCAGGGAAACGCCAAGGGCGTCATGTGCAGCTACAACAGCATTAACGGAGTGCCTACGTGCCTGAGCGCGGACCTGGCCAAGGCGAGGGAAGCTTGGGGGTTCGACGGCTACGTTACCTCGGACACGGATAGTTTGGACGACGCGTGGAACTTGCACGGGTACGTGAGCGACGGGAAGGAGTCGAGCGCGAAGGCGATATTGGAGGGGAAGTGCGGGGTGAACAGCGGCAACACATTCTACAACAATCTGAACGACGCAGTGGAGGAGGGACTGGTTGGGGTGGACGACGTCAAGCGAGAGCTGGCCAAGAGTTTGAAGCTCCGGTTTGAGCTCGGGTTGTTTGATCCGATTGAGGACCAGGTTTTGTGGACCGAGATTAGTGTCGAGGAGGATATTGGGAGCGACGAAGCCCAGAAGGTGCGCATAGACGACGAGCGAATCGAGGATGTGCAGACATCACATAAATTATACTAACTCGTCACTTTATTGCAGCTCTCGAGGAGGATCAGCGAGCAGAGCTTGGTTTTGTTGAAGAACTCTGAAAGTGCACTGCCGCTGTCGGTGGGGACTCGCGTTGCTGTGGTCGGGCCGTATGTCAAGAACAGCGAGGTTTTGACACAGCCCTATCCTTTCGCGCCGATGTGCTCGAACGACTCGCACGACTTCAGCTGCGTTGTTAGTATTGGCGACGCGATCAAGGGGGTTGGAGGGGAGGAAGTCAGGGTCGAAGAGGGGATCGACGCCTTCGTGGAGGAGCTGTCGACGGACGTGATGCTGAGCTCAGCGTTGGAGGCCGTGGGGGAGGCCGAGACCGTGGTAATGGTGCTAGGAATCGAGACCTGCGGCATGAACCCGGACCACAACTTTGGCATGAGGTAAGAAGTCGCGAGGAGCGAAGCGACGAGGGGATTTGGGGATTGGGGATTGGGCTAGAATGCGACAATTACGGTCGTAATGAGTCTCCATGAGGACTCCATGAGGACTCCATGAGGACTCCATGAGGTGCGAAGCGACGAGCTTTAAGAATATTCTAAACTAACTCGTCGTCGCTTCGCTCCTCCGCTCCTCGCTACGCTCGTCGCAGTCGCTGTCACAATCAGGCAAATTTGACCGACACTTACGAGTATCCTGACCAGTTTCTTGAGCTTGAAGCGCACGACAGGGTTGAAATTGGTCTGCCGGGCATTCAGCTGAAGTTCGCTGAGAAAGTGTTGGACGCAGCGGTGGGGAAGAAGGTCATCTTGGCGCTGGTGAACGCCGGAGCGGTGGGTTTAGGGTCGGATTTTGTGGAGAGATTTGATGCGGTGGTAGAGGCGTTTTACGCAGGTCCTTACGGGGGTCTCGCTGTGGGAGATAGTATTTTTGGAGTGGTGAATAGGTGGGGGCGTATGCCGTACTCCGTGTATGATCCGGGATTTGTCAATCAGACGGACATGGCGGAGCACGATTTGCGTGTCTGGCCGGGGAGAACGTACAAGTATTATTTTGGGGAGGAGGAGTTGGTGTGGGAGTTCGGAGAAGGGTTGAGTTTGGTGAAGTGGAGCTGCGACGTGAAGGGTGAAGGTGGGGAGGGTCTTGTGTTTGACACGAGCGGGGAGGAGGGTGGGGGAGAGGTGAAGAATGTTGTTGAGCTTTCAGTGGGGAATTTGGGCGAGAGGGAGGGCGATGTTGTCGTTTTGGGATTTTTTAAACCAGTAAGGTTGGACTTTGCAGACGATCACGGTCTGAAGAAGGAGCTTTTTTATGTGAAGAGAATCAGCGATGTGGAGGGAGGAGAAGTCGTTGAGCTGGAGGTGGTCGTGGATGCGAAGGACTTGGGGTTGGTGGACGACGACGGAAACTTCATTGCCGCGAGGGGAGACTACGAAGTTTGGTTTGAGACCGGGGATAGGAAAAGCGATGTTGGGAGGGCGAGCGTGAAGGCTACTGTAATCGGGGACGATGATGTTGTTTTGGAGGCTTTTCCGTATTGAATGAGTATTGGGAGAATAAACAGTGTATTTTTATTATGAAAAAACTTGAATCCTATTATTTTCGAGGTGGATATGTTTTGAAATGTCATAACCACCACATAATACCACACATAACACTACCTATCACTCCACCCCCCCCATTTTCAGATCTCCGACAAAATCTCAAGGAAGTTTTTTGCACTCCAACCTTTCCGCCTCCTGCAAGTCTGTACAGTGCAGCGCAGACCTGGCGAAAGTCGGGTCCGGGCAAACTGTGCTCTGTTCTTGGGTCTTGACCAATTCCACGTTCACTCGCCTTCACATCTCCCTGAACGTCCATGCGGAAGTTAAAAAAAGCCTTCCAATCAGTTCCCAGCTTCCCCTCCTCCATCTGCACATTTAGACTTCCCTAACCATCATCTTACCAAAGCCGTCTCCCCATTGCTCAAATGGCCACTCCACTCAACTCTCTAGTACTATCCGCTAGCGTAGGTCCAATGCTCGTCCTCTGGTTCTACTTTGGATGTAAGTATCCACCTACCTATTAACATGTCTCATCGGTAAATAATTTCGACCTCACCTCCTCCTCTCTCTTTCTAACCCTGCATATCACTCACACGTCTACGTACATTTTCAGATTGGCTTACGATTATACTGCAATATAATGCTTTGAATACGAGTAACTGGCTAGCATCTTCTTTCATTTCTTTTTTAATAGGTGAGTTGATCACAACAACAAGACGACGCGGCGAGCAAAGCGAGCCGAGGAGAAGGCGACGACATTAGTTCAGATTTTTTTTAATTGAGAGAAGCGAGACTCCGAAAAGGGCTGAGTCCGAGACAGCTTCGAACCTCTTCGTTGGGCGAACCACTTGACCTTGCTTTCAAAGCTCTTGATGTCCTGGGGTGAAATGGTGTCACTGGAGCTGAAGTCAAAGTCGACCTTGCCAGTCATGGTGATGCTACAGTGAAAAAATATGTAGTGCATCATTAACGGCATGTGAACGGCTCCGTATCGCCTGCTCCTTACTCGTATTTTTCTCTTTTACACGATCCTTGTTAACGTGGTCACTGAATTTCATAGCGATGCACTCTCAAACGCTAATAATCATTCTATATCAAAAATAAAAAACCTGAACTACGTGTAAATCACCATCAATTAACACCCCGAAAAACAGGTATAGCGAATACCTGTGCAGGTATGGGTAAAAAAAGTGTCCGCGAATGGTTCCTCGAAAACCCTCTCCGTTTCTGGCGTTATTTCATGATCCCGTTTGGAGTCAGTAGTATTAGTATAACTGCTGGAAAGAGGTACGTTAGTACGTTAGTACGTTAGTACGTTAGTGCGTGAGTGCGTGAGTGCGTGAGTGCGTGAGTGCGTGAGTGCGTGAGTGCGTGTTAGAAGTGTATTCTATTGCATTTTAATAATTATTAACTCTTACGCTCGCACGTACTAATTGTTAAGAGGTGAAGATGAGTTTTTTTTAATCTTTCCACTTGAGTCTTCAAAACTTATAACTTCATTATCAATAGCATCTTCACTTGTTATATTCTTTACTATTGCGAGACATGTAAGTATTAGAATATGTAGTAGTGACAAAGATGAAGGGTTTGAGGAACGGAATTATGATGGTATTAAGAAAGGTGATGATGATAATACTATATAATTAGGAGAGAGATTTGAGTATGTTTTAGTATTAGTGTTATTAATCTGTAGGTTATGTGTTGGTGTGTTGAAGTAGATACGTGTAGAAATATAAGGTGGAATATTGTGTTGGTATAAATAATAATCAAAAGTTTTGGAAATACGAATAAGACAAGAAGTCAACCGGTGATGAACCGGTGATGAAGGCAAGGCCGTGGTACTCTTCTTTTTTACTTTTCAAAATCATTAACGTACGTCGAAACGATCGAATATTACATGAATCAACCTTCTAAAACCCCCTCTCTCGATTCGTTAAAAAAACAACAACATCCGCCACGTTCAACCCCTTCGTCTTCCCCTCTCACTCACACATTGGTTGGGCTTTTACACTTTTCCCAAAATCCTGATAAGAAGATCCACATAATGAATCTCTTCAAAAACTCTCAAAACGACCGTCAACGCACCAACAGTCCCTAAGAGCCTCGACAAATCTTATATTCCTCGCGCCTCATTTAAACCATATACCTTCACGTTAGCTTAAAACCACTTAAATTAACTTCGATCACCGAATCCAATCACCACTCTTTCGTCTTCCCTCCTCCATCCTCCTCCATCTACCCTAACCCTCCAAAATGAAATTCGGGAAGTACCTTAAACAGAACGTTGAAGAGAGTTTGGGGGGAGGGAATTATTTGGATTATGAAAGGTTGAAGGGGATTATTAAAAGATTGACTGCGAAGGTGAGGAGGAGACGAGGGGAGGAGCGAACTCAGCTCTTCTGCCAGATCTACGCGGTGGAGCAGAAGGGGGGGGGTTAACAAGTGTCACAGCAAATGAAGTGATTGACTTGGTTGACCATTCTGTTGTGAACTATGCGTATCATTGTACGTTATTCTTTCAATCACTTCTTTCATTCATCGTGTGAGCAAGGGATGATGAGAGAGTAAGGGTGGGGGAGGTTGTGGTACTCCCGTGTGGTGTGGGGTTGCGAGCTTCGCTCGCGTTATACCCCTCCTTCCAATTTACCCCCCCCCTCCCCCTTCTAAC
>BLQM01000261.1:0-24132 GCA_012489335.1 Triparma laevis f. inornata
CCCCCCCGCCACTCCCTTAACCTGCATCAAACTCCACCAAAATTGTAATTTAGCCAAACCCATCCAAACCTGCGGCGACCGCAGCCTGCCCTCGACTCTAGTAGAAAATAACCTCTTAACCGCGCTCTTCCCGCAACCAAACATGCCAATCGGTGACACGCTCGTCTCGATCACCCTCACAACCAACGCTCTCCATCCCGATCATGTAATGCAGACGCATGTGCTTTCATCTTCCTCCCCCCCACCTCCACCTCCACCCCCCTCTCCCCCAAGCATCTCCGTCCTGATCCCCACGCACACGCACAAGGGCACCTCCCTCGGCAGTCTCCTCCGCACCTCCTGCGCCCATGGCGTGAGCAACCTGATAACCTGTCCTGAGTCCGTCCTGAACTTCCGCGGTTCCCACGGCTGCGAGACCAAGGGCATCAAGTTGACCCGCTACACTCATGTGTCTCAGATCAAGAAGGAGGGGACATGGGTGGGATTATTGGGAGGGTCGACTGAGGGCAATCTAATAGTGAACGAAGAATCAATAGGTAAAGACTCCGCTAGGCAACTACAACTACAGTGATGACTAAAACTCGTCCTAACCCCACCCGACGACGACCCCATTGACACCCCAGGCTCAATCACATCCTACGACGTTCCCACCCTCCTAGACCTCGACGTTCCAAGAACCTCCATAACCCTCCTAACCTCGCACACCTTCTCCATCCTCCCCCCCTCCTACGCAAGCTCCTCCTCCTTCTCCTCCCCCCTCCCCCCTCCCTCCTCTCCCTCTGCGACTACTACATCCACGTAAAATCCCCTCACCAAACCCCCTCCAACCACATCACGAACGAAATGGCAGTAGGCATAGCATTATCCTACATCGCACAGTGGACGAAACAAGAGCCTTACGTAATGAACAACTACAAGTTCTGCAGTGTTGAGAGGGTAGTTAGTAAAAAGGCAACGGGGGAGATTAGGAAAGCGGAGGTAAGAACGGAGGGAAGTAAGTGAGGGTTGTTAATCCTGATGTAATAGATTCCTGGTGTAATAGAACCATTGCGCTAGAACTATTGCGCTAGAAACTTCAATGAATCTAACGCACGCTCGCCGTTCGAAACACAGGATGAAGGTGAAGACGTACGAGATCGAAGAAAACAGGAGAAAGAAGAAAGAGAACAAACAGAGTTCTTCGGATTCGGAGCAAAGGAAGACAACGGAGGAGGAGATTATTAATGATAAATTTACAATATAGATGATATGTTTTTTATTTGCTATTTTAAAAAGTATAGTAGTTGTCGTTATCGTTTAAATTAATTTCGTATCCTGTTGTTGCATTTGTGTGTGTGTGTTTGTCTGTGTGTTTCGTTGGATCTTTTATCTTATCTTTCTAATTCTTCTTTCTTCTCTTCTAATTCTGCGTAAGCGAATTACGATGGGTTACAATGGGTTAGAGGCGCTCGGATTTTCTCGAGTTCCGACCACGGCAGGCCGAGGCGCCCGTCGAGGCGTGGTTAGACAATGACGGGATCGTTGGTGAAGGCCGAGGCGCCCGCCAAGGCGCGCTATAAATAATCACCACACTCGCGCTCGAAGTCACGCTCACGCTCACGCTCACACGTCTCGCTCACCTCCTATATTCTCCTTTAAATAATATTCCTCCCCAAAGTCCGTCCCCTCCCTCCCCTCCCTCCTCACAAATTCGTATTCGTCGTTAAATAATTCCTCGCGAAGTCAACCGTAGCAAACATCGCTCCACACGCCGGAATGCTCCTCGCCGCCAGCGGCACCACTCCCTGGTAGAACCGCATGATTCCTCCTTCGCTGTACATTACTCTGGCGGTTGAGAGCCAGGTCATGTTCTGCTCTTGACGGGTCATCATCATTTGGGATTTTATGCAATCGAGGGGACAGGTGCCTACCCAGTAGCTGTTATTATCGCGAGAGCAAGCATAGCGAGCGTTATGTTAGAATCGGTCGAAGCGATCGATGATGACGAGGAGCGAGAGGAATGAACGTGACAATGACGTAACGTCGTCGCTGAGCTCAGCGCCGCGGCTCACGTCTAACATGGCTCACTTCGCTCGCTGCTCGATCGCTCGCCATAACATTTCTTCAATCCTAAACCCCTCCTTCTCACCTAAACCCCGCACAAGCTCCACACCCTAACCTCTCCAAAATACTCAACTCCCTCTCCCCCCCATACCCATTCCTCTTAATAATAACATCCTTCATAATCTCATTAACCGGGAAAAAAACTGCGTTGGCAGGAATATTCCTAATCAAAGTAGCGGTGAAACCATGAAAAAGTCCACCTACACCGTATTTCGTCACGAGGAATTTAACGCAGGAGGGGGTATCGTGGAAGGGTTTGATGTAGTTTTTATTTACTTTTTCTTTCATTATTAATACTTGCAGTTTCGTTTTTATTACGTCAATAGGGTTTTCGAGGATAGTTATAAAAGAACCTGTTACGGCTCCGGAGAGGATTAAACGTTTGTACTTTGAGGCATTGTCAGAGGGGGAGGAGGGGTTTGGGGTGGTGAGGTTAGGGTTGAGGTTGGATTCAACGATATCGTGAATGTAGTGGAAAGCGGCGAAGCTAATAAAAATTGGCGGGGTGTTAGACGAACATCTTACTCACGTTGATCGTGTAAGAAATATTAGCGTTTTTCAGCCTGATTGAGAGAGACTTACCTTCCAGCTCTAAAATACATCTGCCCCAACAACGGACTAGCCACACCCGCATAAAAACCCCTCAAACCTTCCCCCCTAAAAGTCTGCTTAACACAATCAACAGTACTCTTATAAAGCATACCTTCGCCGGTGGGAGCTGTGGGTTGGGTTTGGAGGCGGACTTTTATGGTGTCAAAGGGATGGCCGACGAAGGTTACAGAGATGCCGCCGAGGACGCCGGAGAAGTAGTTCACGAGGGGGGTGGGGGGGAGGAGGGGGGGGAGGGAGGAGGGGGAGGATTGGGGGAATTGGTTTAAGAGGTTCGTACTTTGGTTGGAGGCTGTTCCGGCAACGTTGGATGCTGTTTCACGACTCGCGTTCACATTCGCATTCCCGGGAACAGCCGCAGATGCCATTTCAGATATAGCGTTTCCGTTCACACATACGACTTTATCAGCGCCTACAGTCGCCACGGCGGCTGCGACACGCTGAGGCATTGCGGTGCAGGTGGCGTTTATAGTTCAGGGGGCGTTGGTTTTGTGATATCGAGCTATCGAGCGCGCCGATGATGAGGAAGCTTTTCTTGTAGAACGTTTTGATTCCGCCAACAAATTACACCAACACTTAGGTACGTTCGTGGCCAGTCGGCAGCTGAGTAGGCAGGAATTGCAGGAGTGTCGTATGCGTATTCGTGGCAGGCGAGGTTGGATTGGCCTTCTTCCCTCCTCATCAATATGCTGGCTAAATTTTACCCAACCCAAAGTGCAATATACTCAACAGGTACGCAATATACCACCCTCGCATTAACCGTCATCCACAACTTCGAATATGCGGCCCCAAAACTCCTTCCCAACAACCACCATCGTGCTTAAAATTAACTCAAATCCTTCCGCTCCACCTCCTTATATAACCCCGTTACGTAAGAAGTCCCTCCCCTCCTCTCCTCCCCAAAAGTCCCTCAAATAAATCCGCTGATTTCAGACCTATTCAGAGCCAATATCCTGCAAAATGATGTCCGGAGAAGGTGACGATGCGCCGGTGGTTGGTGCTCCAGCTCCTAACTTGGCGACCAACCTGAGCGATTCTACGACTGAAGACGAGGTACGTTGCAACACTTGCTGTAGCGTATTGTTGTTGTCGTGCCAGCGCAACCTTCGCGCTGTCTGTCTCTTGAATAACAACTCGTTGTCATTCATTCATTCATTCATTCATTCATTCCACACTAACTCGTCGCTTCGATTCACTCCTCGTAACTCCTCGCGCAGCTCCTCGGCATGATCAACGCTCCCACCCCCGCCCCAGCTCCGACCCAAACCACCCCCACCCCGCCCCCCGTCTCCGACCCCTTCGGTAGCTCCACCGCTCCCATCGTCCCCCCCGCCGCCCCCGCTCCCGCCCCCGTAGTAAATCAGAACGCTGTCAACGCTCAAGCCAAGTTCCTAGAAGAGCGAAAGGCCATGCAAGCAAAACTCAAGGCGAAAAAGGACGCCGCCGCCGCTAAAAAAGCCGCCAGCCAACCTGCCCCCCCCGTCGCCGCCGCCTCCGCCGCTCCCACCCCCCAAAAAAAGTCAAAACCCTTCGGAGAAGGCGAAACCCTCCACCCCAGCTCCTTCAAATCCGTCTCCGTAACCGATCCCCAACAACGAAAAGAAGGCGGCTACTTCTCCTCCTCGACCTACTGGGTCTACAAGTTCGTAATAAACGAGTCGAACTTCGTCATCCGTCGTTTCCGCGATATGGTAGCGTTGGAGGGGAGGCTGCATGAGAGTTGTCCGGGGTGTATTTTACCCCCTAGTCCGGATAAACATAAGTTGAGGATGATGGAGGAAGGGACGGCGGCGCAGAGCTTGGAGTTCGCTCAGGGAAGGTAAGATAACCACGGTGATAAATCCGATAGCGCTCCAAGATTCAATTCTAACCAAAAAATTCGCTCTTCGCATGACGGACAGATGCGACGAGATGCAGGTCTATTTAGGTCAGCTAATCTCCCATCCCATTCTGACGAACGCTGAACCCCTCAATACTTTCCTAACCCTTCAGGATGATATTGGGACGATTTGGCCGGAGGTTAGCTCAAGCGCGGTCACGCGTTTGAAGGCGAGCGTTGACGTTGATGTGAAGCAGAAGATTAAGGTTTTTAATGTTGGAGATGTCACCGATGACAGGTGAGATTGGAACAAGAGGACGAAGCCCAGCGAGGAGCGAAGCGACGAGGATATGTCACTTTCGCTCCTCGCATTAAAATAATTCTTAACTAACTCGTCGCTTCGCTCCTCTGCTCGCTTCGCTCGCAGCCCTCAGCTCTCCGACCTCGCTGTCGAGGAGGGAGAGAGGATGAACACCATCCTCCAGGCCGTCCCCAAGCTCGAAAACGCCACTATTTTGCTTAAAGAACAGTCCGAGTACTGCGGGAACGTGGGCGTTGAAATGACCAAACTCGTCAAGGACTTCGACGGGGAAATGGACAGCCTCAGAGTCCTCAGCAACACGCTTCTGAGGAGCGCGAGGAGGAGCAAGAGGGCGGCTCTGGAGCTGAGCGCGGCGATCGCGCCGCTGAGCATGCAGTTCAGGATGGTGCATTACGAGAAGAAGGCGTTTCAGGATCGTCAGGAGTCTTTGAAGGTGAGAGTGAAACTAACAGTAACAAAAACAAATAACGATCGCTCCGCTAGGGTTTCTCCCCCAGTCGTTTTTCGACTTTTTAATAATATACGTAACCGTCAGTAACTCAAACGCATTCTCTAACCCACCCAATCTCCACGCCCTCTCCCCCATCAGGTCCGCATCGCCGCCGGCCGCACCGTCGAGGCCAAGCAGATAAAGTACGACACCGCCAAACAAGACCGCACAACCGCCCTCGAAAAGCTCAAACAAATAGACATGGAAATCACCACAGCCAAAGCCATCAACGTCCAGCGTAAAGAGGAAGCAAACATCGTAGCCGGCCGCCTTTTAAGCGAAGTCGAGAAGATCAGAGCGGAGAGGAGGAGCTGCTACATCGCAGCGTGCAAGATCATGGCGAGCAGCTTCGCAGAGAGCTGCAGGGAGAGGAGAGCGATCTGGGAGCAAGGCCTCGAAACGTTCAAGAGAGAAATCGAGAAGGAGGAGGGTGGAGAGGGACAAACCAAAATCAGGACCGACAGCGAAGTCTCCGTCGACATTTAAGGGGGAAAGGGAGAGTATTCAGAAAACACTGGTTTGTATTTAAAATTCAAAGGATTCATTCTGTTTTACTCTTCTTCTTATTTTCGGGCGATATCGAGTAGATGTAATAGCAACAGAGGAATCCTGGTAACTCTTAAAAGAAAAGTGAAGACAATTTTGCAAATTCAAAATATATATTCAAAGTTGTTTCGTTTCGTAAGTGTTCGACTAATTTGTGTTCTCATTCCCATTTTCGTTTTCCCCTCTCTCCTACACGTAATAGTTTGCTAAAATTACGTAATTTTTCGCTAAAACCAATGCATCCCCAACATTTTCTCAATCACACCCACATTCCCCCCCGTCATCCTCACTAATCCCCCTCGCTTCAAACGTCGCCACAACCGGCTTAAACCACCTCCCCACCCCTTTCTCATGACTTCTCGTTACAACCCCTTTAACCATTTTAGGACAACCTCCTATAAAGTTGGAGTAAAAGGTTGCGTAGTAGTTGTAAGTTGAACCGGAGGGGAGGGTTATTGACCAGGTTACGGAGTTTCCGGGGGGGGGAAGGACCAGGTACCGATGGGGGTTGAGGTGGAATCGTAGAGGGTGCCGGAGGGGGAGAAGTGGAGGGTGGAGAGGGTGGGGGTTGTTATGGGGGGGGGAGGGGAGGTTGTGGAGTAGCGGAGGGAGTATTTTGAGGTTTTTAGGGGGTGTTCGGAGGGAGTTTTAGAGGAGGAGGAGGAGGGTTCCGAAGAAGTTGGAGGAGGGGAGGGGAGCGGAGAGGTTGAGGCGTAGTTGGACTGGGGGGAGGGGGGGTTTGGGGTGCGTGGGAGAGGGGGGGGGGCGAGTTAATGTATAGTGCGGGCGTAGTGAACGAACGGCTGCAACGAAATAAACGATAAACGTTCGCCACGCAGGATAGGAGCAAGCACACGCAGGGAAAGGGTGGCCGTCGTCGCTCGTCGCCAACTCGAATCTAGCGGGAAAAAAGAACTACCAGTACACCATCACCACCAACCTCTCCTGCTTCCACACGCCCACCACAACGTCACTTCGTTCCTCTCCCTTCATGCCTCAACATCGAACACCTCATCGTCTCACCTTCTCATACGTTGAACTCTCCCACCTTTCCTCCTTCTCTCCTTCCCTCTCTCCTCCCCTAATCTTCCCCATATCCTCACGTCCAGAATAAGAAACTTGGGTGAGGTAACGTTGTAGACGATTTCCCCAACGTTTGGGTGTGAAATTCAGTTTGGAAGAGGAGGAAGGGACGGAGGAGGTGGAGAGGGAAGCGAGGGGAATTCGCGATGAGGAGAGAACGAAGAAGAATGTCAGTAGAATGAGGATGGTCTTTGGTGCATCAGTTGCCCTCATTGTCGTCGTGGGTATCTGAATTTGCGCAGGAGAGGTGATATTGTCAAGATGAAAACGTGGATTTTGGCTGAGAATAATTATTGAGGGAAGCCGAAAACTTGATCTATTTAACATTGATCGAGTTGTTAGTTGTTGTGTGGGGACAGTTCAAAGATATTATCTTTATAAAGTAGAAGGATAAGGCGTATTAGGCGGTAGAAGTTGATAAAAATTGGTCGGAAAGGGTCGAGGCTTCTTTCTTTCGTGGGCTCTCCTTTGGACGCTCGAAAGAGATTTCTCTGAACTTCGTACAAGTGAGTGTTAGTGCGCACTATGACAAGCCCGCTATGAAGACGAACGTCTTTTAACGATGACGCGTTTGAGATACGTTAGAAGCTGCACTACTCCGCGTGGTGTCGCAATGAGTGATCGCTCGTCGCCCGTTGCTCGCAGCTCGCAGCGCTACACTGATCGATCGGTGACAGTCTGCTGCAAGCCCAGCAGACCTTCGTATTCATCGTCGTCGTCCCGTCTAACTAACTCCTCCAGAATAGAGTGTTGTCACCTTAACGGTTACCCTAAAAGCCTCATGTCCTCTGAAATAAGTCTCTCAATCTCCCCCTTCAACCTCCCCACAAACCCCACCGGCCCCGACCCCACCCCAACCTCCATCAATCAAAAAACCGTCACCCTCCCCCTCCCCTCCCTCTCCCCCTCCCTCTCCTCCCTTTCCTCCCTCCCTTCAGCTAATCCCTCTTTATATTCCGATTTATTACTCGATTCCGAAATAACCGATTCCCCCCTCCTCCCCCGAACCTTCTTAATAAAACCCTCCGACATCACCTCTCACGACCTAACCTACTTCGAATACCTCGCTCTTAAAATCCTCCACCATCATACTAAATCGATGACATACGATAACGATACTAATTTAACAGCTGAATATTGGTTTCAAATCAGACCTTCTGATACTTCAACATCCCGTCAATCACCTTCCTCCGAAATAGCTAAAAACGGTATATCGTTTCATTACGATAAAGATGAAACTCTTCACGCGCAGACGGGGGTACATATTTTTCCGCATGTTAGTACGGTTACGTATTTGACAGATGTAGGGGGACCGACGATGGTCATTGATAATAGGTTGGGGGGGGCTGGGGGGGCTGGGGGGGGAAGGTGAAGGTTCGGAGAATTTAGGTGAGAGATATCTCTGCGAGTGTATAGAATGACGTTGGGTATGAATGAGCGAGCGTGAGAGATGACGGGGGGGGAATGCGATGATTTTCCCGTGAACGTTGTGAGCGCGGACGCGACGAGAGTTTGAGGCGGAGTTTTATGAGCTACGACGTTTCTCACACGGCAAGACTTCGCTCGTTCGCTCCGAGTGTAGACGTTGACGTTATATTTCCGGAAATCTTTAAACACATGAGTTTTGATGGGAGGAAGTTGCACGGCGGTGATTCTAGTTTCGTTGAAGGTTCCTCTAATTTTCCTTTAACCGATGAACAAATCTCAGAAGGTTACAAACTTCGAAAACAAAAAGACAAATCCCTCTTCAAAACCTGGTTTAAAACCCACGTTCGAGTAACCTTCTTAGTAAACGTGTGGATATATCACGTGCCTAGTGGGTTGGAGAGGATGAATGAGTTTTATAGGAAGTCGATGGTTAGCTGTGAGAAGGGGTTGGGAAGGAATGTGGGGGGGGAGAATGGGAAGGAGGAGTTTCCGGGGTTTATGGAAGGGTGGAAGGGAGGGAAGGAGGAGGTGAGTTTTGCGTTTTTGTTGTGTGCTGCCAACGGATTTTCAATTCTAACCTCTCAAACGCCGTTTCCGTTTCCCGACTCTCAGTTCGTCAACGGTGAAATCACCGAAACTCCAGTAAAATCAACAACCTCCACATCCGACTCCGACCTCCAAAAATTCACCTACTCCCTAGGTCAAACGAACGGAATGGAAGAAACCTACGTAGGCCACTTCCCGATTCAACGGATTAGAGATAATGCTAAAAACGGAAAGGATAGTAAAGTTGTTTGGGAGGATGGGGATATGTCAAAGATCGTGGTTGAGAAGAGTTCGAAGAAGAGTAAAACAGAATAAAATTTGCAAAATTGCTCTAACCCTCTCTACTTTCTTTTCTTTCTATTGCCCCCCCTCCTAAACCCGCCACCCTAAAACCCCCAAAACCCCCCCCTCACACATCAAAAGCCTCGTCAACGTCAATAATCATGTCGTCTCCAAACTTGCCAATATTCGGCAGCACCTTCTCGACGTCCTCCTCCCCCTCAACCCCGAACCACCGAATGACGCTGTTCCAAACCCCGTCCCACGGCGTTGTCGGTATCAACCTCCCCCTCCCCACGTGCAGGTGCCCCGCCTCGGTGTAGTCGGAGATGAATGTACCGTGAATCTAAGACGAGAGGAGCGAGGACGTGTGGAAATATAAGTTGAGGAGTTAGAAACAAGTAGCGAAGAAAGCGACGTTGAGACTGTCGCTACGTCATTTCCCGGTTCGTCATCGCTGTCGCTGCGCTCACCTTGCCCCCCTTGACGCTCCCCCCCGTAATAAAGTGGTTCCCCGCCCACGCGTGATCCGTCCCCACTCCATTATCCGTCAACGTCCTCGCAAAATCACTCGCACTAACAACCGCCACTTTCTCCCAGAGCCCCTCCCCTTTCATTTCATTCGTGAACGCTTCCAACGCCTCATCCACCTCCGTGACCAACCCGCTAATATCAAAAGCATTGTGAGTATCCCACCCTCCAATGTACACGTAAAAAATATCTCTCTCGTTATTGAGCTTAACCTGATTCGCCTTAATAACGCTACTAACTTGTTTAAACTGCGTCCCCAACCTCGTCGTCCCATAATCCTCCACCGCTTCCACCCCCTTCAACGCTTCCTCCAACTTCTCCGTTCTACTCATAATAGTCTGTAAATTACTAGCAAAAGTCTCCGCCATAAAACTGCTTCCAACGCTTCCCGTTAAATTATTAATAGCATCCAAATGCCTATCCAAAATACCACCTTCATCAAAAGGTATAACACCAGTACTCCTACTCAAAACATCCGCAGCAGTAGTTACGTCTGTTTCTAGTACTTTAGCTGTACCACTTATACTGTAACTACCTACAGTCATGCCCTTTTCTATTAGAACATCTTTTACTCGACCTAACCAACCTGAACCTGTTGAATCGTGAGGGTTACTCGTGTGTAAAGCTTGAGCTTGATGGTTGTGAGCGAATAACGATGGTGGGAGTTTGTTTGATTTCGCGTGATACTCATTCCTCGTCACCGGCTCGCTCAACACTCCTACATTAGCAATCCACGCAGCGTCACCGTCTTCGTACATTTGTTTAATGTGTTTAAAACTAGGATGTAAACCGAATTTACTACATACTTGATCTTCAGCGTCTATCTGTAACAAAGTATGTTTCCCTAAAGCAGCGTTACCGCGAACCTGAGAGTAGTCTCCGTACATATCTTTATCACCGCAACCGCTGTGGGGGACTAAGAAACTGTAACTGTCGGCGGCCCCGAACATCATTAAGTAGACTATCGCTTTGTAGTCACTTACGACGGTTGCTTCTTCATTGTCTGCTGGTATTTTTCTTATTTCAGCGTCTTCCGGTACTTCGTTTTTGTTCGTCGTATGAAACTCCGGGCTAAAAGCGAACAATTGCTGGGCTAGCCTCAAAGCCCTCCCTTCATCGCCGTATCTCCTCAGCTCCGTCTCGTACTCCTCCACAATGATCGAACGAGTCTTGTCGCTCAACCTTCCGCTCGTAAGCAACAAGCTCAACTCCTCAACCACCTGCTCTCCCCTGATCAATCCCTCCACCACGAACGGGCAGCTACCGCACGCAACCGGACAGGCCTCGTACGCCGCCCTTCCGAATTCATCTATATACGCCGTCGTGGTTTCCATGCACCACCAAGTTTGCCCCTTTTCCCTCCCCTCCGCCGCCTTGACGCACGTCTGCCCTCCATAAGGTACCCCCGCATCAGGGTTCCACCTTCTCCAGTCGTTATCGTCCACGCAAGTTCGGTTTTCGATCGCCGGAGCCATTGTAGGTGCTGCTGTTGCGACAGGTTCAGGTAAAGGAGTTGGCCGCCATGTCAAGAAACCCGCCACGTTACCTAACTCTTCTGGATCCTTAATTCCATTGTCAACGTCCGTGCAAGTCGTCCTGCTATCGTAGGCGAAGCCACCCCAGCATCTGGTCAAACCGTACCTAATCAAACTCGTCAAACCATTCAAAAGCCCTACCGTGAACGGCGCGTTCAAAAGCTGCGACTCTGGACTGTGCAGACCGTGGTTCGCCAGCATCGCCGGAATATACTTGGGCTCGTAAAAATTGAAAACTGTCGGTGACTCCCAGGCTATCTGTCCCATTACGTCCTCCATGTTCTTCAAGTGTATCTCGCTGTCCTCGTCCCCCGCCACGTACTCCATGCTCTTCATGTAGTGCAGGATCTTCAAAATCGGCTCTCTAACCAGTCCGTGGCTGGGATCTCCGTCCAGCAGCTTGCTGCTCGCCTCCCTGTCCATCATAATTGCTGCTACAGCTGCCTCCAAGTCGCCGTACTCTCCACTACCGAAGCCTTCATAAGTGCCGCTCGTAAAAGCCTCCGCGACAACCTTGATGTACCTCGGCGAAGGATTACTCGTCACCAGCCTCTGGATCAACTGGTGGGAGATGAAAGGCGCCGTGTTTTGGTGGTGGAACAAATGGTCGATGAGCGCATCCACTTCGTGGAGTGCGTCCCTCTGGGTGGGCTCCACCAAGTTATTGAAGTTGGGAGGATTGCGGAACCCATAACCACTACCTCCTCCTCCCACCCTAACAGTAGAGGCTAAATTCTTTACGTGGATGGTCCTTCCGTGATCGTCTACGACCTTGAAACTGGAAAAACTAAAGTTCCCCATCTCGTCAGCAATCTCATAACCAGCCACATCCCCCCAGACCTTCTCGGTCCCCACCTCCTTCATATGGCCGATCTTCAGCTTCTCCAAAACGTCGTCCCTGCTCGGCCTTTCGTCCCAACCGAACACCATCTCATTCTCGACAGTGACGTTGCAGATGCAGGAAAATGCGCCAATCTCGGACTCGTGAACCCGACAGTCACCTTCATTCCAATCCCCAACCCTACAATCGTCTTTCACCTTCGGGTACACTCCCCCCTCCCACCTCACCAAGAAGTAATTCCTGTTGTCGATCATGACGTAGTACTTTCCGTTCGGGCCAACGTTGTCGACCCTGCTGACCAAGCCGTCGGGGTTCACCTGGATTTGAATGCTACAGTCTCGGTTGGTCCAAAGAGCGTTGCTAAAATCGTAGTCGGTCAGGTCCCACAAGCACTCCTCCTCCTCCCAAATGGGCGCGCATCTCTCCTTCGCCAACTCATGGCTAACTCGCTCTCCAGTAAATTTCCAAATTCCAAGCGCCCCGCCTCCCCCGGTCCACCACGCCCTGTTACTACTACTGCAGCACGTAGCCACGGCAACAGCATTTTCCGGATTCGCGCACAGGGCTTCCTTACCCGAGTTACTGATGCCCCTGTACGGTCCTCTGTGGCTCGTTACCAATGTGGCGTTGTTGTAGAACGTGAGCTCTACGCAGGGATTCTGAATGTACTCGTAAAACGTAGGCACGATCTCTCCGCTGGTCGCATCAGTGGTGTTAACCCTAACCACCCTGGGCTGCTGGATCTCGCACTCGTCCCCGTAACATGTCAAATCCGCGTCCAACACAACCCTGCTCTCGAACTGGCACTTTCCGTCACTTTCCACAGCCCCACACAGCTTCCCGTAAAGCTCGCTCTCTCCCTCCATCAAGTCCATCTCCTTCAAAGTCTTTCCGTTCTGAGATGCTGCGTAAGCCGCCTTATCAACCATTTGCTTGTGTGCGGTCTGCATCTCCGGCTGGTTAACCCGACCCAGGTACCTGTACTCCGCCCCAGCTTTCAAAAAGGCCTTCCCCGCTGCCAAATCCGAACACAACACCGTCGCGTCTCCTAAGTACCCGTCCATGGTGTCAACTTTCGGGAAGAAATCGTGGTGGTCTGGCCTGATCTTCATTGGGTCTATATTGTTCACACTTCCGTCCCCGTTACTCATTTCGATCCCGCCCCTGCTCGCTTGCCTCTGGAAGCCGGTCCACACCCTAGCAAAAGTGATGATGGCATCGTTGTCGTAGCTCGCAACAGCTTGGCCGTCGTCCTTCAACTCGTGCGTCCCGTCCATGTTCAATCTGAACAGGCCAATGGTAAACAATTGCATCAACTCCCTAGCGTAGTTTTCGTCCGGAAAGACCTCGTTGCCAGAACTCTTGAGCATGTTCGCGAAGCTGCGACGAGCGTAGCGAGTCGCATGAAGATTGGTGTTTACAAGTTAGAATTGCGTAGCGGTGATAGTGGCGTCGACATCTAGACTGGAGCTACGAGCGCAGCCGTATAACGAGCGGAATTACCGCATTCCCAGCTCACCTCTTGCTTCCAAGGTAACTCAGCATCGTTCCCATGGTCGGGCTGTAACTCACTTCCCTGAGCACATCGCGAAAGTTTCCAAACGCGTGCCTCACGAAAATGTCGTAGTATTGGACGAACTTTTCGGTCTCACTCGTTCCGGTGGCACCGTCAGATGACACCACGAGGATTTGCGAGAGGGCCCACGCGACGCGTTGCCTTAGTTGGTCGTCCGCCTTTAGCGCCAAATTCGTCCAGACCATCTGCTTGCTCTCGGTTTGGCTCATTTTCTGGTCCGTGATCTTGCTTGCCTGGACGGCTTGGTCGTTAGTGTACAAAATACCAGTCGAGTACCTGTAGCCCAGACTCGGGTCGGAGGCCACCTCGCCGGGCGATCCGCAGGCAACGATGCCTCCTGCGCTGGCCCCCCCAACCGTGACCCCAAAGTGCTCGGCCATGACGTCCAGCTGAAGTGCTTCAGGGAGCATCGAAAACTCAATCACATCGCCCAATTTCCCAACCTCTATTATCGCGTTTCTCTGAATGTCTTTCACTCCAAAATCCCACCTCCCCGCAGTGTGCCAACCCGGGAACGTGAGCTTGGCGCTGCCGTCTAACGCAAACTGGGCGATTGGATTCTCCCTTCCCTCTTTGTAAGCGACGGCGTTCCCGTCGTGCACAAAGGACCAGTAGGTGAAGTCGAAGACGCCGTGCTCGTCCACGTGCGTGTGCTCGTAGCAATGGCCGCTGACCATAACTTTCGCCCCTACGACACTTCCAGAGCAGGAAGAGCGAACGTCGATGTCTACTATGTCGGTGTTGGCGTCAGTCGACTCCGTGATTGCCGTTTGGATGGCGGTCTTGACTTCTTCGGAGGTTGCGTCTCCGTCGCAGACGTTGCTCTCCCGCTTGATGAACCTCGAGGACTTGCTGGTGCAGAGTGACTCCACGTTGTCCATCTTTAGCCCTTCGACGTAGTGAACGTGCTTTCCGGCCTTCTCGTAGAACTTCGGGAGGGTGGCGGCGTTCAAAGTGATGGGTTCGGAGGAGTACTCAAGGGGAGCGCAGGCAGAAGTTTCCGTGACGCAGTCATCTACATTTAGGAAGGTCCTGGGGACGTTTGTGCAGCTTTTTCCACCCCCTGCTTGGTTATTTGCCGGATTCTCTACGATGTTCTCTGCGTGGACCACCCTCGGGTCGAAGATGTAGTACGTGGAGGGTTGAGCCAGTGCGAACTTGGTTGTGCTGTGGTAGGTAGCGAGGAACGAAGCGACGAATAGTTTAGAATGTTCTTAATGCGAGGAGCGCGTAATCGTCGCGTATTCCCAGCTTCTTCTCACCTGCTCGCAAAGTCAACCCCACAAGTGCGCTCCACTCCATCTTTCAGGATCTTCACGTCGGGCTCCGGCACCGGGGCCAAGTCGACGAAGCTGCTGGCAGCCGCGCTGAACACCAAATGCTCCGCAGGCGGACTGCTCGTCTCAAATGTCACTGCCTGGTTGTCGGTCTTTCCGTCGCACCCCTGCCCAAATGTGATCTTCCCGCCGATCGCCTCAACGACGGTGCAAATGACCCAGGGGGCCACGGAAGGCTCGTCGTCGTTGAAAATGGACGCACCGACTTCCGTCCTCACTTCACCGTCGACCAGAATAACAGTGGTGCCACCGGAGGAGTCCAAAGTTACGGTCTTCCCGATATCGCTGTTGGTAAAGGCAAACTGATGGTAGCGCGCATTCTGGGCGCAGGGGGGCAAGACTTCCCCCGCATCCAAACCGTTCATGACGACGCGGATGTTGGCGCGAGCCCTGTAGTAAGCTCGGTGCAAACTTGGAGGAAGCGAGAACTGCTTGCTCAAAAAGTTCTTGAGCTTGGAAGCGTGACTCCCCCCGGGGGCCTGGAAGGCCGCGATCGAGGCGTGGGTGGCCCCAAAGGTGGCATGGGACAGTGACCTTGCCGCTTGGGCGTCCTCGTGGTCCGGAAGACCACTCAGGTCGATCGACTTAACCTGGTACTTGCCCTTGGGGAGGTTGATCGAGCAAGCGTTCGACTTGTCGCATACAAAGATGTAGGCGTTAGGCTGGACGCCCTCCCAGTCGTTGCCCCCGTAACTCCTCCCCAGAGGGATGTCGGCTCCGGAGGAGGACAAGTGCTCCAGGTAGAAGAGCTCGTTGCTGTTGCTCTTCTTGAAGTAGTTCTCGCCCTCCATGACGGGGATGGGGGAGGAAGAAGACGAAGGGTCTATGGACTGGTTGATCCCGAGAAGGTCATCGAGGGCGCCGGTAAAGAAGGCCCCAGCGATGCAGCCCATGAAGATCAGGGTGGAGAGGAGCGAGGCGGTTTTGAGATTGCAGTGGCAGCCCATGGAGTTCTTTAACTTTTTCTGCTGTCGGACACTGTCGGAGGTGTATTTGTCGTCGATGTTAAAGGAAAACATGTCCTTGCTGCTGGCCGCGCGGAGGGGATTTTCAGGGCCGAGCTCGAAGGAGGAGTTTAGTTTGCTGGGGGGGTTCCCCCAGGTCTTCTTCATCTTCTGCGGCTTCAGGTTGGAGAGGGGGGTGGGAGAGGGCAGGGCAGATGTGAAGATAATAGGGAGGATTTTTAGGAACCCCCCTTTAAGTTGGATGGTTATGGGTATGGGGGAGGGGGGGGGTGAGGGGGGTAGTGGGTATTTGTGTTTGGCGAAGAGTGTGTGGATTTTGTGTATTGACGACGATAAATCAGGTGAAGTTGTAGTAGTCCAGCTGTTTGCTCATGGGGTTCGAGCATCGAGCATCCATGATGGATCTAAAAAGATTGCAAGAACAAACATCATGAGCAACAACGCAAAATACGGAATAGATGCCAAGGCCCGAAAATTTTCCGACGTTGAGGTAACTATTTCCCGATCGCCCGATCGCGTTGCCCACGTTTTTACACCCATTAGCTAACAAACCTCCCATGCCTTCTCGCGACGCCCTCCCTCCCTGTTTCAGGCTCAGCAGATGCGACTAGAGCTCCGCCCCGGGGAGTCTTCGCCTGAAACGGTTCCCCCGCCCCCTGCCATCTTCTCGAAGTTAAAATTGTTCCTCCTGGTCGCGGCGGTGGCCTCGATTTCGTTGGTGATTGGTGGAATGATTGGAGCGAAGGAGGCGGTTACGAGTCATCGATCCAAATCTGCCAGCGAGGTGCGAGTTGGAGCGGGGGGGGCTTTCCCCGAAGGTGGGACGCAATATACAGCGAAAGGCACTGGTTACTGCTGGACGTGCGACGCGGACAATACGGAGTCGCGGGATTCCTGGTGGTTCGGCTGGGGCGCTTGTATCTGTAAGGAGGGCTGGAAAGGGGACTGCTGCTCGGAGCCCAAGGTGGACATTGACACACAGGTGAGGAACTGCGAATGCTTTTATTCCTTTCCTTATGAGGCAGAGCGATGTAGCGATAGTCTCAACGTCGACGTCGCTTTCTTTGCTATTCGTTTCTAACACGGCTCGCTTCGCCCGCCGCTCCTCGCTACGCTCGTCGCAGTGGCTGAGGTACTTGGAGGACAGTCCTGACGAGGTGAAGAGTATCTCGGCGGACCTCGCGAAGCAGGCGGATGACAAAGTGGCTGCAATGAACTAGAATTCTCTTGCGTACTCGTTGGCCGACATTGACGTGGTTGTCTCCGGTGGTGGTAATTTGGACGCCCTCTGGATGGGCGCGAGCATGATCCTCTCGCGAATCTCGAGCGCCAACGTCAAGCGTTACGCTGGAGTTTCGGCTGGAGGCATGATGCCCTTTGAGATCTCTCTGAAGGGAGAGATGGCCACGCTCGAGAGTCATTTGTCTTATTCTATAATTAGCAGGGACTACAAGGACTGGTTCAGCAACGCGGCGTCGGCGGCGTGGTACCAAGATCACCACTGGAGGCTCATGGCGGACTGGCAGACCGAGAATTTCGCCGTCAGCAACTTGGACGAGAAGGTCGTGTTGGGAACCACTTGTCTGAAACCCTTCCCCGAGCTGGTGAAAATCAAAACGTACACGAAAGGGGATGCCGCCTCGGCGTTCATGTCTACGGGCACCTTCTTCGAGATGTATGACGGTTGGGTCTGCAGCGACGGAGGGGCTACAAGTGGACAGAAAATGACTCCACTTTTCCAAGACAACGTCAGGGGGCAGGTCATCGTCGATCTAATGGCGACGGGCTTCCCAACTTCCATGGTCTACGACGCCGAGTTGGAGCAGTACATTAGGCTGATTAAGGTGGGGATGGACGAAATGGTCAAGTTTTTAACGACCGGGGTCACTGAGAGGAACGAGATTATCACGATGTGCCCAACGGGGAGCGACGTGAGCGACAACGTGTGTGTGCAGAATTCTTAAAAAGGAAATTTAAAAGAAATGTAGAAACGTAGACTTGACTTTGATATTCAAATTGTGTTGCGAACGGTTAAAAAACCCTATCATTGTCTTCAGATAACTCAGGCAGTAAGGCCTGCAGACCAAGGTGGTTGGTTGCAAAGGTCGCATCGTAACCGTCGACGCTTCGCTTGTCCGGATCCGTGTATATTTCAGCTTCATAAGCTAAGATGATATCGCACTTTTGACCCTCCTTAATTTTTTTCGCGAAACGTTTTACGCTTGATAAGTCGCTTAAGTCCAAACTCCCATCGCTTCTACTTCCATTTATAACCGTTGCGCCTAAGTTTCTGAGAGCCTTAGCGCTTGCGCGCCCAATTCCGCTGGTTGCTCCTGTTGTTACGATGATTTGTCCAGTAAGGTCAGACGGTTTGTATGCTTGGACTTGGGGACGGTGGGTCTCCCGGTATCAGACGCAGGAGAAGACAATCAGAACGGGAGGTAGGAGGAGAGAAGTTTTGAGGATTAGCTTGCGGCGTGCATTCATGACCTGCAGGTAGATTGGGTTACGGGAGACTTTCCTCATGCTGGAAGGTTTCCCTCTTTGCAAGGCCATTGTTTAAGCAAGGAAGCAAGGTTTTTGGCTAGGGACTCTTCTCCCTGCCAACACTGATACTTATTGTCCGCTCTCCCCTTTATGTTACCCCTCTAACTGTCGCTGAAATTCTGCTGACTGCTTCCCAGGGCTGAATCAGTATTGCAGATTGAAAATTCTCCAATTTTTAATACAACCCAAACAATCCCCAAACGACACGATAGCAACAAGATGAATAGACTCAGATTATCTTCTGTCACTCCTGCGCCTCTACAGAGCGAAGAGATTTACCGATCGCTCTCTAAAGGGCTTTCCAGCACCAAAACTGTCGAGGCAAAGAAAACTTCTAGCGGGGAAGATAGTTGCAAGCGAGAGGAGTGGGTCAGACAGTGGTTGGACGCCAACGCCTGCAGCAGCCGCAACAGCCCCCCCCAAAATCCGCGTAAGCAACTCCGTAAGAACGGAATTCGAAGGTTAAAGAATGAGGCTTGCGCATAATGAACCATCATGTCAGGGCTGTCCCGACTGCCCCTTATAAATTTCCACCCCACCCCATAAAAAACGAAGAAAAGGCATAAAAACAATAGAACCATGTTTACATCATAAAACTACTGAGCCGAAGTCGATATTTTGGCTTACGACCCTGTTCTCCTCACTATTCTCGCTTCCCCTGGTCAAGCTCTCCCTCGATATTCCCCTCGACATTGGCTTCTGCGCTCCTTTGCTTCCGCCCTCCCACAGGCTGATTCTCTTCTTCGACGTGCTGAACCTGCTAGATACTCCCTTCGACAGCGACGAGCCGATCAGGTGCTCGGTGTCTCTATATTCCGCCTGCGACGAGCGGCGAGCGAAGCGAGCGTGAGCAAGGCGCCATAGGGAGCGTGTTAGTGGTGGAGATTGCGAAAGCGAGGAGCGAAGCGACGTTGTAGTTCTTATTCTCTCTTAGAAATGCTCGAGCGAGCAGAGAGGCAAAGGCAGCGGAAGACTAAGAGTGGAGCGAAGCCCCTAGGAGCGAAGCGACGATGCATTCTATTGTGGTGGAAGCGAAACGCATTACTTCATTCCTCGCTACCGCTCGCAGAGAGGTAAGGGCAACGGAAAACTCGTCGCTTCACTAGCACTCCTCGCTACCGCTTGCCGTGCTAGTGGTGGAGATAGCGAAACGAGGAGTGGAGCGACGAGCTGAAATATCACGAATGCAGAGGAGCTTCTACGAGGAGTGGAGCGACGAGCTGAAGTATCACGGATACATCGTCGCTTCGCTCCTCGGCTCGTTACGCTCGCCTCACCTTGCGCCTCGCGTCTCTCTTTCTCGTTACGTACTCGCTCAAGCAGATCTGAAGCATACCTCCGCAGACGATGTAGAAACTTAGCGAGTCCGTGTCGAACTTCGTCCTGAACACCTTCGTTCCAAACTTCCAGGTCGCGACCATCGCCAGCGCCAAGGCGCTCACGAACTGGAACTTTTGAAGAAACGATAGTTCCCTCATGGCCATGAGTTTTTCGATAGTCACGTCGCCTGGCGTGGCCATGAATACTATTTGCATGCACGAAAATGCTGACACCGTGTACATGATTGGGACGATGCCGTACTTGATGCCCATGCAGATGTTGTAGTCCGTTTGGAATAGCACGGGTTGTCCGAATTCTGCGAGCGGCGAGCGAAGCGAGTTTGGGTTAGTTGCGTCATTCAACGTCATACAAGTGGAGCGAAGCGACGAGGATGCGGAGCGAGCGTGACGAGACACTAAGAACGTTATAAACTAACTCGTCGCTTCGCTCAGTGGCTTCGCTCGGTGGCTTCGTTGGTGGCTTCGTTGGTGGCTTCGTTGGTGGCTTCGTCGGTGGCTTCGTTGGTGGCTTCGTCGGTGGCCTCGCTACGCTCGGCCTCGTCGCTTCGCTCCCCCACAGACAACTAGGGCCTACCTGCAAGCCTGGCGAGACAAGTGACGTACTCCGCGGTCAAGGCCACTAAAGCAGGGAGCGAGAGCACGAGTCTTGTTGGAATCGTTGTTGTTATGTGGTCGGACAGCTGTTTCTTGCTGTGCCTTTTCACAGCCAAGGCCCGCGCCTTCACCAAGACCGTTCCAAGTACGGTGTACTGCACTATATATATAAAATGACGCGTCTCGAACTGCCACGTGATGAACGACGAGGCCAACTTGATGATCAGCGGGATGAAACACGCAATCGACGCTCTCCACCGCCACTTGTTGTTCATGTCCATGAAGACGTACACGCAAATGAGCGTCGTCATGGATGGGTGAAAAGCGTCGTCGATCTTCCCCATGAAAACGCTCACTAGGCCACTACTATCCCTAAGATGGAGGGCTATCTCGGTCGCGCAGAAGAGCACGTAGGAGGTAATGATGAACACCGCTGCCACTGTGTAAATGCTGGACAGCCGAGCTGAGACGAGCGAAGCGAGTCGCAAGAAGATTGGTTATAATGAGTTAGAATTGAGTAGCGAAGAAAGAGGCTTGTGCGTTTAGACCAACGCTACGAGCGCAGCCGAAGTACGAGCGCTAGTATCATATTCACAGCTCGTCGCTTCGCTCCTCGCGACTTCGTACCTTCGTCCTCTGGCACCTTCATCTTCTTCACGAACGACCTCAGAAACGTTCTGAAGCGCCCGAACAGAATGACCCAGCGCCCCATCACGTACCCCCCGTCTTCGATAATTTCCGTGTTGCGCATCTCTTCGTCGGCCAACTGTGGGGGGCGAAGCGACGAGTTAGTATAGAACGTTCTTAATGCGAGGAGTTGCGAGCGAAGCGAGCCGAGAAGCGAAGCGACGAATTGAACGAGTTCATTTGGACTCGCTCCTCCTTGAATGTAGAATGTTCTTAATGTCTCGCCGCTCGAGCTCCACATCCTCGTCGCTTCGCTCCTCGGCTCGCCACTCCTCTCCATTTCTCACCTCCTCCTTGCGCTGAAAGCAGGCGCTCACGTAGCCGGCCCAGACGCCCGTAACCATGATGATGAAGAAGACGAACTTCATTATGCGCGTCGTGGACATGAACGGATCGTCGACTTTGAACAGATCCGGAATCTCGTCGATCAGTTCGTCTTTGGTCTTGCCGCCGGCGTACTCCAACGTGTCGTCGTGCTCCTCTATTACCTCTCTCAAGGCCTTGTAAAAGTCGTCCGTTAGGTCCCTCGGCCTAACTCCAAAGAAGCAGAAGGCGATGACAGCGCAGGTTACTTCCCAGAACCTGCGGCGAGCGCAGCGAGCGTGTTAGAGGTGGAGATAGCACAACGAGGAGACTTCACTCCTCGTTATCGTCGTTCGCTCCTCGCGGCTTCTTACCTCCTCAAGCAGCTGATCGCTCCGACCGAGGTCATTTTGCCGAAGCAAGAGTGGTCCTTCTCATGCGCGTACGTTACCCCGAAGGTACCGAACGAGATGATCGTCACGCAAACGTAGATGATAACGATGTAGTTGCATTCTATCAGTAGCCCGCACCGTTGGTACGAGTAGTGGCTGAGCCACCCGAAGACCTCCGAAGGAAGGAAACAGAGCGAAGGAGACAGCGCGACGCAGGTCATCAGAATCTTCCCGAGATGCGAATATATATCCCTCGGACTGTAGAACTACCTCATCACTTCGAACCCCTCGTTGCTCATCTTGTACACAAACATCGTCGCTACCAAGACGGAAGATTGGCTCATCACGTTATCCTTCCAATCCTTGAAGATGAAAAATTCCGGATCATCAATCCAAAGATTGTGTAAAATAGTAGTCAACACAACAAAAACATTGCAAGCCGGCAAATACTTAAAAACAAACCTCGCCATTCTCCTCTGTCCCTTAACCCTCCCGAAAAACCACAAGAACAAAAATAAAGTTCCGATGGGTTGACAGCATAAATTCGCGTAATAAAAAGTCAAGCGCTACGACGAGCGAAGCGAGGAGCATGAGGATTGGTGTTCGAGAGTTAGAAATGAGTAGCGACGAGAGCAGCGTCAACATTGAGACTGGAGTTACTTGGCAAACTCTGAATTTCGAATAGAGGTATTAGTTCTCTCATCGTCGCTTCGCTCCTCCGCTCCTTGTGACATCTCACCATGCTTCTTCTTCCTCTGCTGCACAGCAGTCGAGAACATACCAACCGGAATAACACACAAAGCAATCCCGGAAAAAGCGGGAAAAAAACGTAACACGTTCGCGAACTCATTAACTGATCCATGTGGTGTTCCTAGGATGGTTCTGATTTTAAGTTTCCAATGTGAAGTATCTTTTTTAGAATCATCGCCGATTGTTAGTAAACAGACAATCATCATTAGCCCGGAAGTTAAATCAGTAACAACAAAACCAATAGTCTGTACTTGGTAGTTAATCGCGTTTCCATTGTTATTAAAATAATCCATAATCTTCTCCTCCCTCAATTCCCTACTAACCGCGTACCCGCTAATAACAAAAAAAGTCAAAAACCCAAACACAACAGCACGGAGTTGTACGGACATCTTGTACTTCATTTTAAGTAGCGAGTCACTGTTAAATTGTGGTAGAAAGGGAATACAATAACATTTAATTAAAAAAAACAAGTAACCCATGACAACAACACGCCCAACTACTACTCGCGTTAGGATAACACAACAACTCCAAAACCCTCACCTGATTTAAAAAGTTTAGAATTATTATGTTCCTCCCCTTTAAACTCTGTCCAAAACAAATGATGAGTTATCGAAAGTAATAGTGAATACCGTTGGTATTATTATGCTTAAATGTGCAATGTTTATTATATTACGGTGTAAGTTGAATTTTGTTAAAGGGAGAAAACCAGAGAATGCAAGGTGGAGGGGGGAGGTTAGACTTGATAATTCAATGTAGTATTCTCGGGTTCGAGGTTGGGTGCCAGGCCAGGGGCCGGAGTGGGGGAGGTAGACATATGCGTCGAAGGAGAGGAAGAGGAGTTGGGAAGGGGGGGGGGGATGGCGGAGGAGTGTTGGAAGGGGGGGAGGACGACGAGGTGAGGATTATGGTAGTAGGTCTTGTTTGGGGGAGTAGGGTGAAGGAGGGGGGAGTACCGCTCATCTGCTATTTTTAGAGGTACTTTGGTGAGCAGTATTAATTTTCGCTTGTTAAGCCGGGCGAGGAAAGGAGGATGGGGCAGTAGTGTAGAGGAATTTTTTAGCTGCTTTACTGATGGAAATTGTCTGCATAGGGTGATATCTGAAACGTTTGGGGCTTGGGGTCAGAGTCTTTCTAGCGCGTACTACAACACCTGTTCTGAGCCACTCACTAAATATTTTGTATTAAATACGACGTAAAGTCTTTTTTATGAAACGGTTGCAGGCTTCCAGCATGAGGAAAGTCTCCCGTAACCCAATCTACCTGCAGGTCATGAATGCACGCCGCAAGCTAATCCTCAAAACTCCTCTTGCCGATACGTTAGTTCGCGCTTAGGGAAGGGGTTGTTTTTGCTTGTGTGGCGAGTGAAGCTTTGGGTTTTGATTCTGGAGTTTTTTAGTATGGGGAAATTGAAGAGTGTAGTGAGAATGGGGGAGACTTGGTAAAGAGCAGGGAGCTGTGGGACGTGTGCGAAGGGTTCATAAATAAAAGCACTGCGGGTACATGCTATTC
>BLQM01000261.1:45990-72371 GCA_012489335.1 Triparma laevis f. inornata
GGTTAGTGTGTTAGTTTGGTAATATATATATATATATATATATATATATATAATGTGTTGGATTAACCAACCAAGCTACTGGGGTTATAATAATGATATGTTCACCTTTGTCAGCAGCAACTTCATCTCTGTACCCATACACGTCGTCCAAAACCCTCTCTATGACGCCCTTCTCGTCTCCGCCAGTTCCCATGGTGTAGGTTTTCCCAGAGCCAGTCTGCCCGTATGCGAGGACGGTGGCATTGTAACCGGAGAGGAACTTGGACACTAGGGACGACACGCAGGACGAGTAGAAGGAGGTCTGGGTGGTGGAAGGGGAGGTGTAGATTTTATCGAAGTTGTACATTTGGTTGTTTTTGGCGCTGGGGAAGTTAGAAATGAAGTTAGAAATTCATTGTGGGGGGGGTGAGAGGGATGCAACGCGTGGGTAGGTTTCAAGGGTTGACCAGCGGTGGCATTTATTTTCATTTTTCGCGTCATGCCCGCCTCACCTGTGTATGCTCTCGTCCATGAACCGGAACGACCCACCCCTCCTGCCCTTATCGAAGACGGCAGGACGGACCCTCACGCACACGTGAACAGAATCAGTTTTTGATTCAGCCTTGGAGAAGGGAGTAGGGGAGGGGCACTGGTCCTGGAGCAGCGGGGCCTGGAGCAGCGGAGCGTAGGGCGGCATTTTTTTTCTGTGAAGGCCGAAGAGGAGGTACAGCAGATGGAGTGGAGAGGTTTCGGGCGGGTAAGGTCTCGTTCAGCCTGTGGAGGGGAGGTTTAGACTTGGTATTATTTGACTTGGTCCCTTGAACAGGTAACAAGCATTGTTATCTGGGTAACGCTGGAAGGAGGCGTCGACAATTGAATGTTGAGCCCCCCCCTGATTCAGGCAAGCTCGATTATGCAGTTCCCTGATACTCACGTTCTTTCTATGAGCTAATCGTTTTCAAGGTTTTTACCAAAAATGACCAGCCAAAGTAGAACCAATCCCGTTTCGCCAGACCGATAGATGTTCGGCCGTAAAAAACAGCCCGAGCCGGAGCGCCCGAGCTCAGTGCTCAACACTCCCGCCCCCAGGTGAGGCGGTAGGGTGCGGCGGAAGGGCCTGATAATGCCGTCCACGCTCCGCCACAGAAAACGTCCTCGTCGCCGCTGACCCTAAACCAATCCTCTAACACGACGTTGCCCCCCCCCCTTCAGCTCTGGAAATAGCGTGACCGGGTTCGACCCTTCGGCCCTCGAGCGAGCCGCGAAGGCCGCCCGCGAGCTCGACGCTTCCAAGAACTCCAAGTCTGCCGTCGAGCTGATCAAGGTCCAAGAGACGACGAAGCAGCATGAGGCCGCCACGAAGAGGGCCGAGTACGACGCGATGAGCCAGCAGATGCAGCTGCAGAGGGCCGAGAAGGAGGGGGAGGAGGCGAGAAAAACGCTTGAGAGGAAGAGCCAGTACGATAGGGACCGGGAGGTACGAAGTTGCGAGGAGCGAAGCGACGAGCTGTGAATACGATACTAGCGCCCGTACTTCGGCTGCGCTCGTTGCGTTGGTCTAAACGCACAAGTTTCTTTCTTCTCACGCTGTTCTAACTCATTAACACCAAACTTCGTGCGACTCACTGCGCTCGTCGCAGGATTATAAGGACAAGCTCGATAGGAAGAAGTTGGTGGACCAGCTGCAGGCGCAGAAGGAGATGCAGGAGGCCGGTTTGAAGAGGCAGGAGGAGGGTGTGTTGAAGCAGGAGAAGTTGCGCAGGCAGACTTTGGAGTACGAGGCCGAGTTGAGGCAGAAGACTGAGTTAGCTAGGTGAGAAATTGTAATTTCACCGCAACATTGTTATAAATAATTCAATATTTCTAACCCATCGCCCCTCCCCCTCGCGCCCACAGGGTCAAGGCCGAAACCGACGGAAAGATCAAGCAGGAGAGGGTGAACCACGACCTGCTTATGGAGAAACTGAAGGTCGAGGCGAAGGAGAAGAAGGTATGAAGCGCTGTCGTCGTTTGCTCCTCGCCGGGAATATGATAATTGCGGTCGTAATCCAATTACACTAGTAGCTTCAGTGTCAACGTGGACGCTGCCTTCACCCCCACCCAATTCTAACTCGTAAACGCCAATTTTCTTGCGACTTACTACACTCGTCGCCGCAGGAGGCCATGATTCAGAGCGTCAAGGACGGCATGGAGCTGGCCGGGAAGGGCATCAATAATTTCCTCACGGACAAGGAGAAGCTGCGGAACACCGCCTTCACGGTGTCGGCGCTGGCCGTGGGCATATACACGGCCAAGGTGGGGACGGGAGTTTTGGGAAGGTTCATCGAGGCTAACTTGGGAAAGCCCAGCCTGGTGAGGGACACGAGCAGAATCACCGTCTCGCAGTTCCTGAGCGAGCCCATCAAGAGCGGTCGCCAAATCCTAGGATTCAACGACGCCAAGAAGGCCCTCGAAGGAATCGTGCTCGAGAAGAACCTTTCAACGCAGGTGAGAAACTGCGAGGAGCGAAGCGACGATCTGACAACGCATCACTACTCATTCTAACTCGTCGCTTCGCTCCTCGTTGCCGTCGTTCGCTCCTCGCTCGGGCTTCGCCCTCGCCTCGCTTATCCCCCCCCCTCCCCCCGTCGCAGCTCGAGAAGATCGCGGTGGCCACCAGCAACACAAAGAAGAACAGGGCCCCCTTCCGCCACCTCATGCTGCACGGACCCCCCGGAACGGGAAAGACCATGTTCGCCAGGAACCTCGCCCAGAACTCGGGGTTGGAGTACGCCATTCTGACCGGAGGAGACGTCGCGCCGCTGGGAAGGGACGCAGTCACGGAGATCCACAAGCTCTTCGACTGGGCCCACACCTCCCGCAAGGGCCTGCTACTTTTCGTCGACGAGGCCGACGCCTTTTTAAGGAACAGAGAGACAGAGGCCATCAGCGAGGACGTCAGAAACGCCCTGAACGCGTTCTTGTACAGGACCGGAACAGAGACCGACAAATTCATGATGGTCTACGCGTCCAACAAGCCCTCCCAGTTCGACGGGGCCATCACCGACCGTATCGATGAGATGGTCGAGTTCGGCCTCCCCGGGATGGAGGAGAGGAGGAACATGGTCAACATGTATATCGACAAGTATTTAAAGACGCCCGCCGGCGCCTGGTCCAAGAAGGTGGTCATGGAGGGAATAACGGAGGACGACATCGAGGCCGTCGTTTTGCAGACCGAGGGCTGGTCCGGCAGAGAGATCAGCAAGCTCGCAATCGCGTGGCAGAGCGCAGCCTACGGAAGTGAGGGGGCCGTCATTGACGCAGTCGCCTTCAAGGCTATCGTAGAACAGCAGAGCAGAAGCAACAAATTGAAGGGCATGTGGCTCGACGAGGCGCTCGCGGAGAAAATGGCTAGGGACAAATAGGGATAGGGGGAGGACGTGCGGTTGTGTTGTGTGTTGTGATGTTGTGGTGTTGTGGTGTTGTAGTTTTAATAGAAAACAATTGCAATCTTTGAATAAAAAAGGCTTATTTTCCTTTATGAAATTGTGTTTCCCAAACGTCGGGTAATTCGATTTCCGAAAGTCATTGCGGTCCAGGTCACATATATTTTACGCCAGATGCAATCCCTGCGACTCGCAGCGTCACTAAACTTTTCATAAAACAGCAAAACAATCGTCAAGAGAGGTCCCGTGAACCAAAAACAAACAAAGCCTTAACAGTATCCTGCGATACAACAGAATATACTTATACACCTTTGCAATTAAATTTTGCTAGTAAAGAGGATATTGGTGTCATGAGTAGTCCAGGGGCGAGACTTGTTACGGCTGCGGGGAGTGGGGTTGTTAAGGAGGTTAAGAAAGCTATTAAGGATGATGTTGATGTTAATAAGTGAGGTTGTTGTTGTTGTTGTTGTGGGGGGGGAGAGAAGTGAGAAGTGGCGAGAATGTGAAGCGATACATGAATTGGAGCTACGAGTGATACGAGTTTTGCGCAAATTATTTTGTTCTCTCCGCTCCGCTTTCACTCACTCGCTACGTTTGTCTCGCTACACTCGTCGTCGCGTCGCAGGGCGTAACCGCCTTGATTTACGCCACCGCTTCCGACCACCTCGTAATGGTCGAACTTCTCGTCTCCAAGGGCGCTCCTTGAGATTGAGAGGAAAAAGAAAAACCTCCGAACGGGAAAGTGACGTCACCTGGCAGCAGGGTAATCGAGAGTGGTTCATCGGCTGAAACGTTTACGAGTTTGAGTCTCGACGCAGACGATGATACAGCCGTGGAATAATCACGATTTGTTGAGGAGTGGTGCCTGCTGGCGGGACTGTGTTATAAATGAATACTTATGTTACACAATTTATGAAAATGTTTTTTTGGAATTCGAAACAACGGTAGTATTTTTATTACAACTCGAAATGTACTCTGCCACCTCGTTTCTTTCAGACGCTCTCTTCCTCGACAAGACCTCGAACCTAAACTCCCAAGAATCTGGGGATAACACTTGGCTTGCTGCGCTTTTCTTTGAAACCGCCCACGCCCTCAGGCTTGGACGACTCGAAAGTCCTCGTAATCTTTACGAAGCTTCTCTCTCAACGCACGCCACTCATCCGTGCGCCGCCTGAAGTTGTACAACAGAAGTCCGCATGCCAACCTTTCAGGTCCCTCAGTTTCAATAAACCGTTGCTAGGCTCACTGGTATGATCCCTGCAATGAGCGTATCAATTTGTAAGAGTGCTGATACGCAAAAGTGACTGTTCATCGCGGGATCACCTCACTTTCCTGGCTTGTTCAGCACCGGTTACGTCCAGTTCATCGCTCCAAGTGAGAACACCGAGCTGCAGCAAAACGCTTGCCTGATCCCAATACAGATGCTCGTGGGAAACTTTCCAATCCCCCTCATCGTTTGTAGCGAATTTAACCAGCGCCACGAGGGGAAACTCGGTCGTCTTATTGGTTGGTTGCACGTTAGGAGCTAGCCAGTCGAATGTTGCGGTGTGCTCCACAACGAGGATCAGTTCTTCAGCGAGTTGATTGTCGTCAACCTTGAGCGAAATTGGTTCCAAAGTTATCTTCGTTATCTTCGGGTTTGAGTAAATGAAGTGATTCGCGTAAAAGCTCTCAACGTCGTCTTTATCCGACCCACCGATCATCGTTGGAACGTGGTTTACATGCGGGTGGGCTGACGAGAAATGGTGGCGTTGGTGGCGTTGGTTGTTATGTTGGCGTTAGGTTTTTATGGTTTACTAGATTCGTTTGTCGACACTCACCAACCATAGTCGCCATTGTTTTCTCTACGCCTTTTTGTTCAGGATCAAACTCGTATGAACAATGTAATCGCCAAAGATTCACCAGCTCATCTTGGTGCGCAGTACGTTGGACGGTGGCGCCGGTGGCAATAAAAGAGGATAAAGACGGATGTTGCGGCGAGTGCGAAACGTAAGGCCATTGGTGGTGTGAGGTTGTGATTTATGCGATCCTCTGATTATATCTTGTCCGTTCCCAGGATCTGTACGAAATACTGCAGTGAAAAGAAAATCCTCAATTTTGAGGAAATATTTCAAATGTTCGTTCATCTGTCGTTCACCACGCAAACACGTCCCGGTTTTCTTCACACTGATACTTCAAGTACACCTATCACATTTCATTGCGTCACTTCTCCCTTGTCATCCTTGTGAAATAACAAAATCACACATTGTCAATTCCGAGAGATTTCGCCTCCTTCGACAATTACAAACAAAGCAAACAAAGCTCAACAATGACATACAGGGACACCATGACCCATCCTTTCAACCGATGAGCAACCATGCATTATCTTTGTCATCGTCGTGGAACAACACGGGAGATAGTTGGAGTAATCACTCAGGCGGATTTTTTGACTCGAGGAGTCCGTCGAGGAGCCCGTCGCCGAGTCCGTCACGCGCAGCAACTGTTCCCTCTTATATTGTGTAAAGCTCCTCCCACCGTTGACGATTCCGATTACAGTAAGCCAGAGGCCGTAATTACATTTCACACCCCGCCATCGGCGCTCCCCCCTCATATTTCGACGTACGTATAATCAAGGTTTAGGGCAGGCTATCAATTTTTGTCACCCCAATTCACATAATCTTTTTGTGTACACCTTCAGATTGGGCCAGTCGATCTCAGCCCAATCCTCAGGACATTCAGTTTTTGGTTAGTTTCTGTCTCCCCCGCAATCCGATCCCAAAATCTTCCGCACGACCCCCCCTCAATCTCTACCAAAGACCTCCACATATTAACGACCACGTCCAACTCTCCGCGGTCATTCCACACGGCCCCTCCCTGGCCCATCCGTTGGCCTCGTCTCAGGCCTTCGCGTTGTCCTGAATTGTGTGCCCCCTCGATATCGCCACCACACGGCGATAGTGCGATCTGGCCACATTTCCCAATATACGGCCCAGGCTCTTTCTACTACCGTCTCTACGTATCGTACAAAAGCGTGCAACCCTCATCATCGTCGATTTCGCTATCTGCTCGAGGGCGCCCCTTCGCTGCCCTCCTGCTCCTCCCCTCCGTCGATATTGCCGTCACCGAACACAACATCGTTCCAATCCTGCATAATTCCCGCGGCTACTTCTCCCTCGCGACTCCCCCCGCAACTCCCATCAAAATCCAGCTAAATCCAGCTCAGCTCATCAACGCAATGCTAACCCTCTCGCGCCCCCGCTCTCCCTCTCCCCCTCCCCCACTCCCCCACTCCCCCCATTCCCCCCACAGACATCACAACACATATTCTAAAATGGGAAAAGTTCACGGATCGCTCGCACGTGCCGGAAAGGTGAAGGGCCAGACCCCCAAGGTCGAGGCCGGGGAGAAGAAGAAGCAGCCCCGTGGCCGCGCCAAGAAGCGCATGCAGTACAACCGTCGCTACGTCAATGTTGGTGAGTAATAGACACGGCATGTCCGCTGCTCCGTCCCTCCACTCCCCCATCCCCTTCACTCCATTCTAACCCCAACCTGTTCGCTCCTCATCTCTTTTCTCGAAACTCAGTCACCGGAATGGGAGGAAGGCAGCTCGGCCCCAACTCCAACGCGGACAAGATGAAGTAAATAATCGAAGTAGCAATTGTTGAATAAATAAAATCACATCCGCTTGAAGGTCTGGTTTAATTTCTTTCTTTTCTTTATTCCTCGTTAAACCTCTTTTCAATTTGTGGTTTGACGTTGCCCTTGCCTCCCGATACGTCGGAAATCGTTTGATCTTCATGCAGGCGCTCTAGTAGTCCTAACTTATCGAAACTCTATTAACGGAAGTCTTCTTCTATATTAAAATAAGTGAACCAAAACCCCCCCATTCTCTTCCTTTGGAGATCTCTTTTTTTGTCGATACTGCCTGCATTAAAAATTTGGCTCACACTTCCTAACAAGCAAACGCCACTCAAAACCACCCACCCACCTGCCAACTAACCCAACCCAAACGCCCCCCAAAGCCTAATCCCACGCGCAACCCCGCCCCCCATCCATTTAAGCCCAAACCAACAACACCTCCCCGCCCGGAACACGCCCCAACTAATCCCACCTTTACGCCCTAATAATACCATGTCCGAAGCCGTGCACATCTCCGGCTACCTTCATAAGATGACCCGTGACGGTAGATGGCAAAAGAGGTGGTTCGAAACCAACGGTAACTTCTTAACTTACTATAAGAGTAAAAAGATGACGAAGGTGAGGAAATAAAGCCTGCGAATAGTTCCAAAAAATCAACCTTTTTCGCTAACACGCCCCCCCCCCCCTCGCAGCTCCTCGCGGCGTTGAACCTTCCTCAGGTAGGTGAGATCGGCGGAGTCGACGAGGGGAAGTCAATCGACGCTGTCGAAGTAAACGACGGCAGCTTCTTCACTATCGAGCTCAACGAACGCGTCTACACCCTGAAGGCCGATAACAAGAATGAGGCCAGGAAGTGGGTTTCCGTGCTCAACGCGCTTAAGGAGGGAGGGCAGAGTGATGCGGGAGCGGGAGGAGGGTTGGTTGATGTGGAGAAGACGCAGAGAGGAGGAGGATGCATGCCCTGCTGCGCTTAAGTAACGTCGAGCCACACCACCCGGAAGTCCGTTAAGTCTGATAAGTCAAAAAGTCATTATACAACCGAGAAGATAAATAAAACTTGTTTTCTCATCCAAAATTCTTCTCAATATAAAATTAAACTCTCAACAACGCTTCATCCTCATCATCCCAAAATCTCTCTCAAAGGTTCCTCTACTCAAAAACCAAAAACCCGCTCTTCTCCATCTCTCTAATCCTATCATACTCCGCCTGTACGACCTCCTCCTTCTCGTGGCAGAGCCTGACGTTTCCTACGAAGGTGAAGCAGTCGGTCGTGGGCTCGACTTGCTTTCCCTCCTCCACAAACAACTCCATGTCCCTGAAACTTTTGAAGTTCATGATCTCCTCCACCATCTTCTTGTTGCACTCCTTTAACACCCCGCTCTCGAACGAGACGATGAAGATGACCCGAGGGTAGGCCTTGTGCGGTTGGGGCACGGGTGGGAGCTTCTCCCACGCTGCCTCGTCCAAATACGCGTCGGCGGTGCTCGTGACCTGGTCGAAGCCGTGGCTCTCAACTGTGACCGCCCTCCAGCAACCCTCGGCTCCGTGGCACCTGGCTCCAACCTCCACCAAACAAGGCTCTCCCTTGACCATTTTGATCTCGGCGTGGGCGGGGCCGTTCATGATGCCCAAGGCATCTAACACGACCCTCTGGTACGCGATGACCGCCCGAAGCTCCTGCTCGTTTTCCTCCTCCTCCGGCACCAGGGTCTTCTGGCCGAAGTAGACGATGGGGGCGCTGTGGCCGTTCACCGCCTCCTTGTGGTATTCCCATAGAGCGATGCACTTGTGGACCCCGTCCCTGCTCACGGTGTCGCAAACGTACTCCTTGCCTTCCAAAAACTCCTGCACCAAAACTCCGTCGTTCTTGAAGCCCAGTCCGTTCTCCTTCCCGATGATGTGCTCGCACTGCGCCTTCACCTCGGCGGCGCTTAAACACAGCTTCACGTCGTCGCTTCCGGCGCTCTCCACCGGTTTGACAATGACCTTGAACGGGTCGGGGTTCCACTCGGCCAGCCAATCGCTGACGACTCCCTCGAACTTCTCGGCCTTGCACTGCATCACCGCCCTGGTCGGGACGTCCGGAGCCGCGGGGTTGACGAACGCCCTGAGCTTCTCGCACATGAGATATTTGTTCCTCCGAGCCTCCGTTCCCTCGCTTCCGTTCCCCCTCAGGCTCAACTTCTCCGCCAACCTGTCGGCCAATTGAACGCCAGTCTCCGCTCCCGCCACGCAAGCGATCACGTCAAAGTTGTTCTCCTGCGCCACCTTCAGAACCTCTCCGGCCGTGTAGATCGCGGCCATCTCCTCGCTGAAGCCGTCCTTCTGGCCAATGATGGCGTCGAAGTGCAGCTCGAGCCCCTTGGGCACAAGGCTAACCAAGTTCTCCAGCTGCGACGAGCGTAGCGAGTCGCATGAAGATTGGTTTCAACGAGTTAGAATTGCGTGGCAGTGATTAACGCATTCTCAACTCGTTGCTTCGCTCCGTCGCTTCGCTCCTCGCAGTTCCTCACCTCCTTCAAACTTGCGGAGTAAACGCAGATGATTTTGTAGCCCCTATTGGAGATCTCCGCCGCCAGCACGGCCCCAGTCGTGAAGGGGTCGACAACGCAGACAGCCCTTTTCTTCTCCTCTCCCTCTCCTCCGATCTTGATGAAGTCGTAGAGCTCTCCGTTCAGGCACAACTCCTCAATCCTGGCGTAGTCCTTGTCCAACGTCGCCTGGTCGGGGTTGGCCATGAGCACGCACCCGGCCCATGTAAAGCAGTCAATGGTGGGCTTGATCTTGTCCCCGGGCTTCAAGAACAGCTCAATGGCGCGGAAACTACTCATGGCCTTGACCTCGGCCATCTTCTCCTCGTTGAAGTTCAAAAAGTCCCCCCTCACGTGACTGATGAGCATCTTGGCGCGGCCATGACCCTTTCTCTCGAGGGGGCTAACCGGGTATATCTTGTAGCGAAGTTAGGAGCGAAGCGACGAGTTAGTTTATAATGTTCTTAATGCTCGTCGCTTCGCTCCTCGCACTCGCACAAATATCGTGTTCATAACTCGTCGCTTCGCTCCTCGCGCCTTCTCACCATGTCGTCGAGGAACCTCTGGGCGTTACAGTAGCAGTCCAGCGTAGCGCCGACCTGGTTGTATCCGTAGACCTCGTCCGCCACGGGGATCCACATGCCCTCCGCGCCGTGGCATCTGCTCCCGACCTCAACCAAGCAGGGTTCTCCATTGAACCACTTCACCTCACCGTGTCCCGGGCCGTTCTTGATGTTAAGCGCGTCGAGGACATTGAACTGGTACTCTAGCAGCTGCAGAAATTTTAGAGTTAGTAAGATTGTAATAATAAGATTGTGAATCATCTCATCATCCCCTTTCATCGCTCCCACAAACCCCAACCCCTCCTCTTTACCTCTCTTGCCCTCTCCTCAGTCCCCGTCATGAGCCTCTGGCCGTGCAAAACAAACCCGGCCCCGTTGGTCGGCCTCCTGTCGTACTCCCACAAAGCAACGCACTTATGAACCCCGTTCAAACTAACGGTGTCAACCACGTATTCGACGCCCTGCAAGTACTCCTGCACCAGCACGCCTTCGTTGACGCAGCCCAAGCTGTTCACCTTTCCCATGATGTTACCGAACGCGGCCTTGACGTCGTCCTCGCTGTGGCACAGCGTGACGTCGTCGCTGCCGGCGCTCTCCATGGGCTTGACGATGACGTTGTAGGGACTGGGCTTCCATGTCTCCAGGAAGTTCTGGATCTCTCCCCAGGTGGTGGCCCGCTTCTGCATGACCGCGCGGATGCCCGCGGAGCGGACCTTCTCCCCCATCAGGTACTTGTTCCTGCGGTTCTCGGTGTCCGAGCTGCCGTTGGTCAGCACCTTGCTGTTGGTTTTGCTCAGCCTCTCACTCAACCTGTCGGCCAGTTCGACTCCAGTCTCCGCTCCGGCGATGACGCTGATGACGTGCAATCCGGTAGCCTCGATCTTCTGCTGCATCAAGGTGAGGCTGCTCTCGTAGCTCAGGTTGGGGGAGCTCTCGAACGTGAAGAAGTGCTGGTAGTCGCTTCTGCAGTTGCTAGCGACCATGGCAGCCAAGTCCGGGTTGTCGAAGGAATCTGCGACGAGCGTAGCGAGGAGCATTAGCGAGCCGAGGACGAAGCCAGAGCGACGAGCGAAGCGACGAGTTAGTGTGATGTTTTTAATGCGAGGAGTCGCGAGCTCCACATCCTCGTCGCTTTGCTCCTCGCAGCGTCTTACCTATGCGAATTACCTTGAAGCCCTGCTCCAAAGCCTCGTGCGCCACCATGGCCCCGGTGCTGAAGCAATCGACGACAATGACGCACTGGTCCTTCTGCGAAAACGACCCAGACCTGTCCTTCAACCAGCTGCCCTCCATGCCCTCCAAGCTCATGATTCCCTTCTTGAGCATCCTCCCAAGGGGAACGGCCTCGCCTCCAAAATGCCGCCTGTTAAGAATATCCTTCTCATGAAACTCGATCCGCTTGGGGATCTCGTACGTGGGAGTGTTCTGCGAGTAATGTTTTGGTTAGATGGGCGAAATGTTGAATTGCCAAAACGAAAGACGCACATACCAACATCGTCCAGGCCTTCTTAAGGGGCTTGAAATCCGGGTCTGAGCCGACCTTCATCTTATCGAAGGAGGCGTCGAACGACTGAGAGTGACTGCGACCGGTCATCTTTATCTGGAGGGGGGAAAGGTGGGCTTAAGGGTAAGATTTGGGTTGGCTAGGTGGTGAAAGATTCTTGGCGATGGTCGTCGGCCTATAGGAGGGGGGGGGGGGAAAGGGGGGGGAAGGGAACAGGAAATTGGGTCTGGGGGTTGCTGATGGGGTGGGGATGGGTGGGGCGCGACTTACGAACTTGTTTCCGGTTTTCTTGGACGGTAAACGATTCCCGAAATTTGCAAATTTGATGGTCCCTTAGATCTCCAACAATTGGGTCTCTGGATTAGATGGTAAAGATGAAATCTATCATAAATTGTGGGGGGACGAAAAATTGGAAATGCCTCTCAACGCATGGGCAGGATTCACTGGAATGAATTGCTTGCCGTGCACCGGTAGGTGCGATATAGGTGGGAAATTGACCCATCGGCCTAGGAAGCGGGACATATCACTTCGGCTTGTCCGAATTTTATATTATTATAATCCCATCCGCAACAAAAATTTGAGCCCTTTTAACACTCGACGACCTGAACACAGCAGAACACAGAAGTCTCAAATTTCTTCCGTCCTCTTCTCATTCCCCCCTAACCCGTCCCAACCCGTCACCCCTAACAATGGGCCCTGCAACAATGCAACAACAGCGTCAAAGTGGTTCTTCACGCTACTTCCTCCTTTTCCTCTTCTTCCTCACTGTTGGAGTCTGTTGGAGTCTGCGTGACGTGCCCGATCGGCCATTACTGCTTAGGAGGCTCCGCGGGCGCAGAATTGTGCAGGGCTGGATACAGCTGCCCGTTTGAATTGTGGTCGAGTTGGGTGGACTCTTATCCCAAGTATGTTCAACAAGATATATATATTGCCACCTGTCCAATCCCGTATTCATCATGTGAAGACGACATTTGGCCTCTAGCAGCGAGAAGCTGCGTTGTGGAGCAATGCTTAAAAGTTTCAGAAAATGCATGTAGGACTGCATCCAGTTCACTAGGATTCAATTATGTACAGTCTGGTACCTCAGCTACCACTCCGATAGGTTGCTACGTCAAATTATATGGCTCTAACCCTGCCAACACGTATTATAACAACCATGCCACTGGTGCGGGAAGCAATCAACGTGCTCCGATTTGCAAGCTCTCCACTAAAACTCGTCGATATGACTCAGTAACAGCTGGCTGGTCGTCGGCCGAAGGGGCTGGCCCATGCGCCGCTGGAAAGTACTCACCCCCTGGTGCTGCTTCCTGTACGAGGTGAGGGATTTTTATTATCTTTTCGGTCACTACTTAAAATCCTGACACAAAATACGAACACAAAATTCCCTCCCCAATCGCCTGCAGCTCATGTGCCGCTGGTTCTTACGCCGAATTAGGGACCACCACCTGTATTTTCTGCGAGCCTGGAAAGTTCAGTGGATCTTCAGGAGCAGAAAGCGCATGCTCTAGGTGAGTTGTGTAGGCTTAAGGGTTACACAAATCCTTTTCAATTTCTCACTCCTCCCTAGCTGCACCGTAGGAATGTTTAGTGATTCAAAACAGGAGCGATCTCATGCACGGACTGCCCCTCTGGGAAGTTCTCTCCTGCAGGAGCCTCCATTTGCACCTCGTGCGACGCGGGAACGTACAGGCGAGGACAGGTATTCCATGACGGGGATAAAAACACAATTTCTCACTCAATATGCTCTCCAGTTTGTCACCTGGATCCTCGGAGGACCTTTGCTTGGACTGCGAAGCCGGAAAGTCTTCCGAACAGGGCACCGCGTCCTGCAGCATCATATGCCCTACAGGGAGACACTCCCCATCTGGCTCTCCATGCCTCGACTGCGAAGCCGGAAAATTCAACGAGAATGTCCAACAGGAGTCGTGCACCAACTGCGGCACGGGTCGCTACTCCACCACGACTGGGAACAAGGTCGAATCAGCCTGCCGTAACTGCGAGGGTGGCAAGGCGAGCTCGTCCCGCATGCCCCGAGGGCAAGTCGGCCCCCGCCCCGGGCCTCTCATCCTGCCCCACCGGCACGTACTCCAACAGCCCCGGGACAATCCTCTGCGACTTGTGCGCCATCGGAAAGTACTCTAGTGCGGCCCAGTCCACATCCTGTGACGACTGCGTCGCTGGAACTTTCAACCTCTTCGAGGGCTCCGTCACCTGCGACAAGTGTCCCGCCGGCCAGAAGATGAACGACGCTGGGGAAGGCTGTGACATGTAACATATTCCTCCTCCTAGCTCCGATACAGAAGATAACAGTAACAACAATAATATCGAAACCTACCTAGACGACTATTTGCTCCCCTCCACCTTTGCTTGAAGATGGAAGGTTTGAAGTCGCCCTTGACGCGCTTCCTGAAGAGCGTCCAGAAGTCTTACTTTGCGTACTTCTCATACATTGGCTGCAACCAGAACGGGCCCGGGATCATGCTGTGCGACGCGAAGAACAAGTGTCCGTTCGATCGTCTTTGCGAAAAGAAAGTTAGGAAGATAAAGAGGAAGAAGGACAAGGAGAAATTCGAGAGGCAGCGGAGAATCAAAGAGGAGGCACGGAGGAAGGAGGAGGCCTTTAAGCAACTCTTTGAGCAACTAACGAAGGAAGGGAAAATGAGCAGAAAAATTGCGAGTAAGGATGCCTGTAGGATGGCCGGCATATCAGAAAACCCCACATATTATTAACTTAACTCAAGAAAAGAAGAAACATTTTTAGGAAGAAAACAAGGTTTTATTTATAATTACATAAAAAATCAACACATCAGGCCTTCTGGGCGGCCTTGGTAGCATTCTGAACGAGGCCAGCAAGGTGCTCCGACAGCTTACTGCTCCCCACAACGTGCCCAATACTACACGTGATTCTGCGGCGAACGTAGCGAGCTGTGTTAGTGGTGGAGATAGCGAAAACGAGGAGAGAGAATAAATTCGCTCGCTCGCAGTGCTAGTGGTGGAGATAGTGAAAATCGTCGCTTCGCTCCTCGCTGTCGCTCAACTGCGGCCGCAATTAACTTGTTCTCAGCCCGTCGCTTCGCTCCTCACTGACTGACACTCACCTCTTGAGCATGCCAATCATGCCGTTGCTCTCAGCTACGTTCTTTCCCTGCTCGAAGTACTTCACAGCGCCCTCGTAGTCCTGCTCCGCCGTGGCGACCTTGCCGAGCAAGAACCACGCGTTGCACTCGCCGTTGGTGCACTTGAGGCTTTGGGTCAACTGGAGGTGCTGCTCCAAACAAGCCTTGGCCGTAGTGAGGTCGCTCTGCCTCAGGCTGAGGAGGCCTAAATTCCCCACCGCGACGCTCTGGCCGCTGAAGGACTGCATGCGGATGGCAATTCGGAGCGCGTCTTGGTGGAACTTTGCGCTGGCGGCGTTGTCTCCCAGCAGGCTCTGGCACAAACCAATGTTGGTGTTGGAGACGTACTGGCCTCCATCGTCCGAGAACTCGAGGTGCTTTTGGTGGTACCCGGCGGCGCTCGTGATGAGCTTGATCTGGTTCTCCGTCAGCGGGGTGTCGCTCTCGAAGGGGCCGGCTTCGTTGGGCGGGCAAGCCTGGAACATGAGGCAAATGCCCATGCAATTGTAGGCCAGGCACTGCGACGAGCAAAGCGACGAGTTAATGTAGTGTTCTGAAAGATCGTCGCTTCGCTCCTCATTGCATAATTCTGTCTTCTAGCTCGTCGCTTCGCTCCTCGCTGGGCTTCGTCCTCGCAGCTTCTCACCTCTCCAACCTTGTCCTCAATCTCCTTCGAAAGGGAGAGGAACTTCTTGTAGCTCTTCATGGCGTCCTTTCGCCTCCCCATATTGTCGTACGTGACGCCTACGCAGAAGTACGCGGCGGCCTCCGCCTCGGTATTTCCCGCCCTCTTCATGGAAAAGGCCAAGGTATTATAGTCTCGAATTTGGTTCTTGAAGGCCGCGTGGTTCTCCGAGTACTCGCGCATCGAGGCCTCGTTCTGCCTCCTCATCTGATCAATGTCGTCCAGGTACTTGGACGAACTCTGCTCGCTGCTGAACAGGGGCCTCTGGGCGAAGGCGTCAGGCGAGAAGGCCGTCCTGCGCAGCATCTCATCCTGCGATGAGCGAAGCGAGTCGCATTAAGATCGACGTTCACGAGTTAGATTTGCGTAACGACGAAAACAGCTTGAGAATTTAGTCTAAGGCTACTAGCGCATCCGGATTACGAGCGCAAATATCGTGTTCATAACTCGTTGCTTCGCTCCTCACGCCTTCTCACCTTGGACATTACGTCGCTTCGGTCAGGCGCATTCATGTTCTCGGGCGGCGTGATTCGGAGGGACGTGTCGATCTGGGGAAACTCATCCGCCAGCTGCGTGATTGCCGAAGCGTCGACCTCTTGATCGGCCATGGTTTTGGGGTTCCTTCCTGTGTTGGGCTGGGGGAGGGTGAGAGTTAGAGTCGTTTGGTTTGAGCAAAGGAGTGTGTTGCAGCGGAAACGAGGAAACGTCTGAGCAGCCATCGGTCGAAGCCTAGATCAATTTTCGCCAAGAAACCCATACACACACTAAAAGCACGTACAAAAATTCCTGATAACCGAGGGAGATGGAGAAAGCTGTCTGTTAAAAAAGTTGCTGTCTAAAACTCCCTATTTTCTGATTAAGAAAAAAACCCCCTACATGCCCCCCCCAGTTCCTTCTTCTAAACCAAGCAAGAAAGGTAGATCAACAAAGGCCCACAGGTGAGTTATTATTTGCCCGCCGGCGTGGGAAAGGGAGAAAAGACATGTCCTGTTACCGGCTCTGGCCGCGTTTCTGCCCATGGATGTTGGGCCTGCCAGGGGGCCTCCCTGGGGGAATTATCGGCCCACTCCGTTTATCAACGGCACACCGATCACTATCGCGTCGTCCACCTACCTTCTTGTTCCCTCCGGCTAAGAAATTGAAAACCTTTAGATCAAGTAAAACTGTTCTCAACCGCCAACGGAAGCTTGTTGCGATATATATGTACTAACCCTGTCCCAACCCCGTACCCCCCTCGCAGAACCCCCGATTCACCTGACTCAAGCTTCGAAGACGCACCCCCGCCACCTGTAAGAGGATCCGGAGCCAACGCAGTTAAGCAAATGAGCTCCCCTGGATTTGATGATGATGAGGACTTCTCGGCCCGCCGCCCTTCTCCCGCCTACTCTGATGTCGGCGACGACCCGCAGCACGAGCCCAAGAACATCCTCGAGGACGTCCCCGAGACGACCATCGGAGAGAACGTCAAGGTCACCGGAAACCTCGCTTTCGAGAAGCTTCTGAGGATTGACGGCAGTTTTGAGGGTCAGCTCGAGTCTGAAGGAGATCTCATCATCGGCCGAAGTGGAACCCTCATCGGTGACGTCGCGGGCATGGGAGAGCTCATCATAGATGGAAAGGTCCAGGGCAATCTTAGCGCCGCCAAAATCGAGCTTCGCGCCAAGGCTTCCGTCTTCGGAAACATCATTTGCAGATCCCTCACCATGGACCCCACCTGTGTCGTTGTCGGCCAGATGAACATCAACCCCTTCGCCCCCGGAGAGATCGGAACCGACTTGAAGGAGGTCAAGCCCCCTGAGCCCGAGAAGCCCGCGGAGGAGAAGACTGAGGAGGCGCCCAAGGCCGACGAGGCCCCCGCCGAGGAGAAGAAGGAAGAGGCTCCCCCCGCCGACCCTCCAGCTGAATAAGAAGGAGGAACTTGTAGGAGGTGTTAGTGTGTAGGGTGAACATTGGCGTGCTTGGGTTTGGGTTTGTATTGTTGGGAAGAGATATCTGAGAGGGTTGACGACACAAAAAAAAATGGACCAAAAGTCAAACTTTTGACGTTTTGAGAAACAAATTCTGAGGCGTAAGTTCTCGTCTTCTAATTTTTATTTTTGTTGTTGTTGTTTTTTAGCCGTGCGGTGGCAGGGGTTGGCGGTAGAAGGTTGAAGCGCCGCCGCGCTCTATCAGGGAACGCTCAAAGTTGCCCTGTTTGTTCGATAACCCCCTCACATCGTTTCTAACTTGGCCTAGCCCTGAGGCGAGGGCTTCGCAGGCCGCCGTCGTGTCCCCAACCATTCTATCGAAATCAATCCGTACCCGCCCTACCCTCGTCTCAGCCAAATCCAACGACTTTCGCATGTACATTGTCGACTCCTCCACCTTCCTCATTGCGCTCTGGGCCACCTTCAGCGCCTCCCCGTTCATGTCGGCCGCGTTCGCCTTCGACGTCGTCTCGAAATCGAAAATCACCTTTTGCAGCATTTGCTTCACTTCGGCGACGGAGGCCTCGTTCTGCTCCTTCGTTGCGGCTAGGAGGTCCCGAATGTCTTCGACCGCTTCATTCGCCTTCTCGTTCATCCGCGCCACCCCGGTGTCTATTAGCTTGACCACCTTTTCTTCTCTCTGAGCTACCGTGTTCTGCGACGAGCGTAGCGAGTCGCATGAAGATTGGTGTTGCGTAATTAGCCGAGTAAGAATTGCGTAGCGGTGTCATCTAGACTGGAGCTACTAGCGCAAACGAAATTTTTCGTAATGCTCGCGCAAATTACCGCATTCCCAGCTCGTCGCTTCGCTCCTCGCAGTGTTAAGCACCTCACCTCCAGAATGTTGAGCCGGTCCGTGACGCCCTTGAGGGAAAAGTCAATCACGCTCAGTCTGTGGCCGGGCATGCCCCCCACCGACTTCCCAATCTCCTCTTCAGACGGGTACATCATGCTCAGCTTGGCCTGGGTCTTCTCAATTTCAAACATCGCTTGCTGCTGCTGGTGCATCCTCTCCTGGATACTGCGACGAGCGTAGCGAGTCGCATAAAGATTGGTGCGAATAAGTTAGATATCCGCATTCCAGCCTCATCGCGATCGCTCCTCGTTGTCTCTCACCTCTGCATCGCCGCCTTCTGTAAAACTCCCCCCCTCTCTGCCTCCGTCAAGGAGTGCCGCACATCCAACTTCAGCGTCTCGAACTGCCTGTTGAGCTGGGCGTCGAGGGTGCCCACCACCGTCTTCATCACGTTCGCCTCAATGGTGTTGTGCAGGTGGTTCTTCTTCGCCGCAGTCATGCGGTCCTCCTGCGACGAGCGAAGCGAGTTGCATGGAGATTGGCGTGACGAGTTAGAATTGGGTGGGGTGTGAAAGCGGCTTGTGCATTTAGCTAAAGCTACTGCGCTCCGATGAATTACGACCGTAATTATCGCATTCCCAGCTCATCGCGTTCGCTCTGAGCTGCGGTCTCACCTCCGTCCTCCTCTGCAGGTCATGAAACGCCTCGTTCAGGACGTCAATAGATCTCGTCGTGTACGTCTTCAGCGTGTTTATGTCCGTGTTGCTATTGTCCCAAAGGTTCTTTATCTCTGTGTGTGTATTTTAGTGATAGGTTAGTAACGAGGGTCTCCACGGCTTGTTCCAGTGTCGTGTCGTCTCACCGAGCTTCATGTGGTCGAACGTCTGCTGATTGAGCTCTTCGAGTTCGAGCTGGTTCATCCTATCAGCTTCGTACTCTCCTAACAAAAGCTCCTGCTTCTCGAGCTTCGCGTCGGTCTGCAGCTTCAAATTCTCGAACTCTGACACTAGGGATTCATGGATGTGGGTGTAGTACTCCTCCCGAGATTTCGCAGTGGCATTCTTGTCGGGACCGAACTTGGGACCGGGCGTGGGCTTCGTTCCGACCCGGGAAAAGGTCGGAGGAGGCGGAAGGGGCAAATCCTGAGCATTGGGACCTGGGGTGGAGAAGGAGGGGGGGAGGGGGCTTGCTGTCGTGAACCTGTTCAGGTCGACATTGGGGTTCGTATAAATTGTGGAGGAGCGGCGGGGGGCCGACTTAGCAGCTGTGTGCGTGGACACAGAACCTCTTCTTGATGTAGCCGCATTGGGGATGGTGGTCACGGACCGGCGCCGGGTGGGCTGGATGGAAGACACTGAGCTTTGTCGCCGACCCTTGCCTTGGGCAGCACCAGTTTTATTTGAAACCTTCGGGGCATTGGACGGCTTCAGGCTTGTTCGAAGAGAGGGCATGGACTTCAGAGCTGGTAGAGCCGGGGTACGGCGTTAATTGGGCAGGGTATGTGGCGTGGGTAGTTGTTTCGAAGGGGAGGGGAATTGGGCCAAAGCAGTTTGATCTCTGGGAAGCTTAGTAACCATATCTCGTGAGACATTATCTGACAGAAGAAGTACCCCGTGACTTGAGGCTTAAATATAGATCGCCCACAAGTATCATCAAAAGTCCGCCCCCACAGCTGGGTTCAACCATTTCCCCCTTCCCAAAAACCTAACTGTGTGTTGGGTTAGGTCCGAATGAACGCGGCAACCACTAAGCACACGGCCGCGCTCCTCCACCTCCTGAATATAACTCCGTTGAACAAGTTGGAGAAGCACCTGCCACAGCAATGCAATTTACGAACTTTTGTAACTACTGTGAAGAAATTGAGCGAGGGACCCTTGAATAAGGAAGGTGAGATGGAGATTCGAAGCAGTGATTCGAAGCAGTGTGGATAAGACTGTTGTTGTTGTTGTAGTAGTAGTAAGACTGACGTTGTTGTTGCTGTTTGACTAAACCCCTCCACGCTTTCCAACTGCCCACCACAACACAACCCCTCCCTCATCCCCCCACCCTCCCCCCAGATCTCGAGATCGTCATAGACGTATTCAAGCAAATAGATTCCCGAGCCACAGGCAGTATAAAATGGAACGACGTCCGAAACTACGTCATGGCTTCCGAGGTCATCGGCGAGGCCGAGGGTGGCGGAGGTAGAGAACGAAAATGGCACGCCGACGCCAATGTGAAGGACGACAACACGTACGTGACGGGCTTACGATCTCTCACTTACTTTCCAAAGCCGATAGCTAAACTAGCCCTCATCCTAAATAACGACGAAGGGCTTCAGCTGTTAGTTCCTCCAGAATACCAGTCGGAAATGCCGAGGCTTAGCATCAGTCTCCGTCACCACACGGCGTTTAAGCAGCATAAGTTGATCGAGTGTTTGAGCATTGACGGGATTGACGGGATTGTGACGAGTAGTGTTATGGAAGGGCGGGGTATTGGGGGTGAGTGGTATATTAGTGATACGAAGGAAGCAAGCCGAGGACGAAGTCCGAAGCGAGGAGCGAATCGACGAGTTAGTATAAATGCTTCTAGTATCGTGACTCGCACTAAAATCGTGTTCAAAGCTCGTCGCTGAGACTCCTCGCAACTTTGTACCTCGATCGTGATAATCTTATTTTCTGACGTTTTCCCCTCCCCCTTTTAGGTTTCGTGACGGTGTGGGACGTTCCCACGGCCAGGGAGAGGGAGAAGGGGGAGCAGTTCCTCCCCGTTATGGTGGAGAGGCTGGAGACGGAGTTCCCCCAAGACTTTTTGTGCTACTCTGTGAGGGAGGAGGTGCTCTTCTCCGCGTCGAAGGCGTCCGGAATGCTGATATGCAGCAGGATCAGAGTTGGGAGGGACAACATAGGAGACGAGGAGGGCAAGTACGAGGAAAGAGACATCACCAAAATCGTCACCACCAAGCCCCCTGTTTTTGAGGAGGAAGGGGGAGGGGGTGGCGAGCAGCTGCCGGAGGCGCCGCTGAGGAGCGACCCCAAGATTCTGAAGGACCTGCTGAATCTGAACATCAAGGTCAAGAAGAAGGAGCTAGAGATGGCCGAGTCTGACGCCCGGCGCAAAGAGGACAAGGACAAGTTGTCTCTGGAGATGCACGTCAAGTCCGAGCAGGAGATGATATTGGAGGCAGAGGCGAGGAAGGCGAAGGCGAAGAACGCTATGCAGAAGGAGACCACGAGGCAGAAGATCCCAGTGCACATGAGCGCTATATCTGGCCTTTTGGAGGTGAGAAATATATTTGAATATTTGTTTTTATTTGTCGACGTCGTAATGCTAACTCCAATCATCGCAGGTTCGGTCGACGGATGGCTCGAACTTCCTCCTTGTGGGATCGTCTGACGGAACCATCGCTAGCATCGACCTCGCAAAGCCGTACATGGAGTCGAAGGACCCCCTGAAGCACATCGTCCGCAGAGTTGCCGCCCACGAGGAGGGAGTTGCGATCATGAAGTTTTCCTCAACTTCGGACATTATTCTGACAGCGGGAAACCACTGCAACGAGGTGAGCGACAGCGAGGAGCGAATCGACGAGCTGGGAATGTGGTAATTCCGTTCGTTATTCGGCTACACTAGTAGATTCAGTCTAGATTTCGACGCCACTATCACCACTACGCAATTCTAACTCATCAACGCCATTTCCAAATGACTCGCTACGCTCGTCGCAGTCGCTCCCAGATATTTTCGTGTGGGACACCCACCCGACCACGGGGATAGCGCTGGAGTCGAGGACGAGACTTCCGTCCAACGGGTGCCAGATCAAGGCGATCGAGATCATCGACGAAGAAAACAGTGCGATCGCTGTGGGGGTGGACGGGACGGTGCTCATTTACAAACTAGACGACCAGGTGAGGTGCTTAACACTGTGAGGACGAAGCCCAGCGAGGAGCGAAGCGACGAGCTAGAAGACAGAATTATGCAACTCATCGCTTCTCTCCTCATAGTCTCCACCGCTTTCGTCGCTTCTCGTTTCTAACACGGCTCGCTTCGCTCGTCGCAGTTCGAGCTCTTGCAGAAGCTATCCCCCCACCCCAATTTGAGAGGCAAAGAGGTCACCACCGTCGCCACAACGCCTCCGACCTCCAATATGCCGAGGACCCTTTTCGTGTGCTCCGACCGCATGCACATCTACCACTGCAAGGTCCTCCCAATCCACGACCCCATCTTGACTTCCTTCTACAACCCCTTCTTCAGCAACTTCGTCACGGTCACCAGCAACCGGATCTTGATCTGGGACGGGTCTAAGGGGGACCTGTTGAGGGTGTTTAAGAGCGACCAGGTGAGAAGCTGCGAGGACGAAGCCCAGCGAGGAGCGAAGCGATGAATTTCCCAATCCCCACCTCTAAAGCGAGGAGCGAATCGAAGCGACGAGCTAGACAGAATTATGCAACTCGTCGCTCGCTCCGAGCTAGAAGACAGAATTATGCAACACGTCGCTTCTCTCCTCGTGGTCCCCACCGCTTTCGTCGCTTCTCGTTTCTAACACGGCTCGCTTCGCTCACCGCTCCTCGCTTCGCTCGCCGCAGATCTTCGGAATAAGCTCGTTCTCCTCCGTGACGAAGGAGATCACCTCGTGCTGCTTGGACAGTACGGGCAGGCGACTGATTGTAGGCGACGAGACGGGCTGCATCAAGGTCATTAACTTCATGAATGGCAGCGTCCGGAAAGAATTCGATCCGCATCGCGCTGCCGTGGCCTTCGTAGACTACTCAGTCACCGACAAGTGCGCCATCACAGCCGGCATGGATGGGCGACTGCACATGGTCGATGACGGGCAGACCGAGGGTTACAAGCGGGCCGACACGAAGAAGGGATTTAACGAGCACACAATCGTGCAGCGCAGCATCGAGATCAACGGGAACGCGGAGACCTTTGGCGGAAAACACCACAACAACACGCACGCTCCTTCGCCTGGGCACGAAGAGGTGAGAAAATGCGAATACGACAATTCCGTTGGTTATCGGCGGAACGGCGTAGCGTCACTCTCAACGTTGTCGTCGCTTTCTTTAACTCTCGTATCTAACACGGCTCATTTCGCTCGCCGCTCTTCGCAGGACAACAACCACAGGCGTAGCAGCAGCTTTTTGAACGCTCTGCACCAGGCGCAGGCCAGCGGGGCTGGGTCGAGGAGAGGGAGCAACTTATCAACGATGGCCATGAAAGAGATGGTGCGGAGGGCCAGCGTACAGTCGAGCCAAGGGTTGAATCTGTCGCCGCCCAAGTCACACGGGGCAGGTTCGGGTGTCCTGTCCATGGCGCAAATTGTCGGAGTCAACCAGCAAGTCCACAATGCCAAGATGATGCTGGCTGGCAGCAGGAAGCAGAGCAAGGCCCATGCGCACGGCCTGGCGCACGGCCACCCGGCCGGCGCGCCCGCCAACTTCCAAAGCCACAGGAGAAGCTCCTTATCGCAGCACCCAGCGCCAGGCCGGAGGATGAGCTTTTTAGGCGGGTTAAGGCAAAACTCGAGCAGCACCCACGACCACACCGAGCTCAACCAGGTCGCTTTTAGTTCGTACTTGAACATCATCGCGACGGCGACGACGACGGGCACCGCGGAATACCACCTGCACTTATGGGACTACGAGAACTGCACGCTGATTGGAACGTGCGTGCACCCCCAAGCTAGGAGTGGAGAAAGTTACGAGGTCAGTGCGCTGGGGCTGCTCCAGCCGAAACCTTTTTTGTTAGGAGGGTTGAGCGCAGGGATCATTCCCATTTGGAGTATATTGGACTGCTCCTGTAAATTGGTGTTGGTCCCCACCACTGATAGGAAGAACGAATGGCTGGAGGCCGGCGCGAAGGGCAACTCAGCAACGATCACTAGCATATGCGTGATAAATTTGGAGGACCCGTTCAAGGGGGAGGTGGAGGAGGAGGAGGAGGAGGACTTCACGACGCAGCTCGTGTTTGCTAGTGATGATAAGGGGTTAATCTTTTGCTGGACGCTGAGCGAGGACGTCTTTTGCGAGAAAAAGGTGGAGTGCAGGTGAGAAGCCCAACATTGAGCGAAGCGACGAGCTGCTAGTAGCTGCTAGTAGCTTTAGTCTAAATGCTCGAGCGCTTTCGTCGCTACGCAATTCTAACTCGGCTCGCCGCTCCTCGCTACGCTCGTCTCAGGAGGAGGGCCAACTTCAACCCTCACAAATTCGTCCACACATTGTTGGGGGGGGATGAAATGACGCACTACAGAAGACAGGCAAGGAGAGCGCAGAGCAGGGGGGGAATCCGGAGCCGAGCGCCTAGCATGTTCTGGAAAGCTCACGACGACACCATTTCAAAAATCAGCGCAGTGGAACACCCTCCGAGCATCATCAGTTGCAGCCACGATTGTTTGACGAAAGTGTGGAGCATCGAGGGGATTTTATTGGGCGTTATCGACAACAATAATCCGAAACCAAGTCTGGGGTTGAAAGGGGGGTGGGGTTTTGTTCCAAGTGCAGATAAGGGGCAGAAGAGCCACCGACATCGGAAGGAGGAAAACTTTGCCGAGCTGGTGGACGCCGTGCACGTGGATGATAAGGGGATTGCAGAAGCCCACGCAATGCAACACAACGGAAAGGTGTTGAGGAGGCATCCAAGTCAGGAGAACTTCTTAAATAAACAGTTGCACAAGGGACAGAGGCCCACCACAAACGGTGCATTTTTGGAAGATGCCTTCAAATCAAGTAAGCTAAAATTCAGTGGGAAATACAACAGAAGAACAAGTTGGAATCCCATGGACGCAAAAATGCAGATTGAGGCGGAGAGGGAGAGGGGAGAAATTGAGGAGTTGTATAGGGGAGCAGAAAGTAAACAGTGGGACGGTATGATGGATAGTTTACACATTTTTGAGTCGGCTTTGGGGGAGCATACGAAGAACAGGAGGGGGAACGATTTGGGGAAGCAGAGCAAGAACTATAAGAAGAGGCAGGAGGTTAAACCGTGGCCGGAATTTCCTTTCAAGAGGTGGGGGGTTAGGGAGGATTTGAGGGAATTGGAGAGTACGAAGACGGTTAGGAGGGATGTTAATAGGGAAGTGCCTGTTATTGGGAGGCCGGGGACTAGTCCTAGTAAAGGGGGAAGGGGGGGAGGAGGAGTAGGGGTGGTGGTGGTGGGCGGGGGAGAAGTAGACCGGGGACGGCACCGGTTGGTGGAGAACAGACTGTTAGTATCAGCATGAAGTTGAAACACATGAATTTTATGTAGTGGGAGTGTAAAATATTTTGAATTGTAATTAGTAATACAAAATGGTGGGCTATTTTTTAGCGCTTATCAGACACCCCGGTAAAAGCCGCTTTTCTTCTTCCGCAATTCCTTCATCACTGTTTTTTTCGCTTCCTCCAAGGATCCCCCCACCCCCTTCGTCTGCGTCGTTTAGATAAATCGACTGATGGCGCTCCAAAAAGTGGACCTTCGTCGAGGTGTTGTGGAAGCACTCGTTGAACACGACTAGCATCTGCTTCGTCGTGCACCTATACTGCGTGTCGCTGAACCAGGTGGACTTCAAACAGTCCTCCATGGGCTTTCCGATGGGTCCACCAACGGCCTTGCTCAGATTCGGCCGGTTCTCGCTCTTGTAAACGTGCTTGTAGAACTCATTGTGCGACAGCCTGCGGAGTTTCTGCGTGTCGAAGGGCACCTCGCCCAGAATTATCTCGCTCAGAACCATTCCCAAACTGTATATGTCGCTCGAAACGTGGTAGCTGGTGTAATTTCCCGAGAGAATTTCGGGAGGAGACCAACTTCGGTTCTTGGGCACCGGGTAGTTGGCCTCGTCCACCTCTTCGCCGATCATCCTATGCTCCCCCAGATCGCTCAGCTGAGCGGCGAGCGTAAGAGCAACGAGCGAAGCAAGCCGTGTTAGAAATGGGTGGAGGGAAAGCGATGGCGACGTTGAGACTGTTGCTACGTATGTCGTACACAGTTCTCACCTTCACCACCAAATTGTCCGTGACGAGAAAGTTCAGGGATTTAATGTCTCCGTGCAAGATGCCCAAGTTGTGCGGGGGAAATTGTAGGCTATGTAGATAGTGTACTCCCCTGGTGGCGTCGATCATCATCTGGACCTTGGTGTTCCAGTCTAGGGAGGCGCACTTGTTCTCTTTATGGATGAAGTCGTAGAGGCTGCCGTGGGAGCAGTACTCCGTGACCATGCAGAGGGCGGGGGGGCATGATACAGATG